>JAJOOS010027495.1:0-21249 GCA_029582725.1 Solanum chiquidenum
CTTTGATTATACTTATTGCTTATGGTCATTTTAATTGTTTCCGCGACCAAGGATGTGTAATGATACGCTATGAGGCTTGTTTGGGGTCCCTTTGGGTTCCCCATTCGCCGGTCACGTCTAGGCCCTAGGCTTGGGTCGTGACAGGATGAGTGATGGGTAAATTGGTATCTATTGTAACGACCGGGTTTCGTCGTTATAGGAAAGCAAACGGGGGAAAATTTGGGGCCGGAAAACTTTTTCGTAGTATTTGAATTTTCCCAACCTAGTTCAGATTTGGAACAAATTGGAGTCCTTAAGGTGTAGGTAAATCTGAGCGTCGTTGGTTAGAGGTGTGTTGTGAAGTGGGGATTTTGGAATTCTTTAAATAGCTCACTGTTTCATACAAGCCGCTATGGAGGTGCTTTTGGTCGCTCTGACGAGGCCGCTATAGCGGGGCGAGGGCCGCTGTGGCGGGTTCGACGCGACTTAAAGTCATAAATAAACCCCTATACGACCTTATTTTGCACTTTTCGATTTTTAGAGCTAAGGAATAATCCCAGGCGACTCCTAAAAGTTTTCACCATTCTTAAGGCTAAAAAGGTAAGTTTTTCACTCCCCGAATCCATTTTTCGATCCGTAGAACATAATAGAATGGGTAATTAATGATGGGGGAGGATTTTGATCTAGATTGTATAGTGGAAACAACCCTAATTGGGATCATGGGTTTGATCTAGGGTTCATAGAATTGTTAGTAATTCGGGTAATTAGTTATTGTTTATTAATTCCCGTATTGTATTGATTGTTTGTAGACCAAGAACAAGCGGAACGAATCCGGAAAGGGAAGGATCAAGTTTCTTAGGGTTTCAAGCTTGTTTCGAGGTAGGTGATGGTTGTGATTCTATAATTGTGTGATGCATGTTTGTTATTGCTTCATTATGATACTTGTATGTGTATGAATGTTGCATTATTGATCACACTTGTTGTAAATGAGATAGAAGAATGATGAATGTCATGAATGATGACTTAAATGTATGATCTTGAGAATATACTTATGATTGTGATTGTGGTGTGTTGATTGGATCGGTTGCCACGTTCCGGCATAACTAACTCGGATCGGTTGCCACATTCTGGCATAACTATGGGATCATTTGCCACGTTCCGGCATAATTATGGAATCGGGTACCATATTCCGATATGCTAACTGTTTGGGTTTGGGTTCCATGAGAGGACCAATCATTTGATATAATTGTGTACCTTGAGAAATGTGAAGTTGTTCGTTGTTAGTAAATGTTGATAATATTGTATATGTTCGATATATGCATCTGATTATATTGTTGTGATGACTTATGTATGTTGCACTTTGTGGGATAGCCGCGTGATCCTACCAATACACTGTGATTGTGTACTGATATTGCACTTGCTCTTATTTTTGTTGAGTACATGACATCTTCAAGCGGCTACTGACAGACCTCACTTAGAAGATTTTGTGGGATAGCCGCGTGATCCTACCAATACACTGTGATTGTGTACTGATATTGCACTTGCTCTTATTTTTGTTGAGTACATGGCATCTTCAAGCGGCTACTGACAGACCTCACTTAGAAGATCAGTGATCGTTTGAATTCAAGGGTGAGTCAATTCTTCCGGGCTACCATGGGTTTTCTTTCGTCTATGTCCACCATATCCGGACTTAGACTATGTTCTAGCTAGTTGATTAGTTCATTAGATTAGGGTTACCTGCCTTCTTGTTTAGACTTGTTGAACTTTAGATGTTTTGGTACATTGACTTTTAGGTTCTAGGTTATTTCTTCCGCATTGTTTAGTTCATTGATAAACTTTTGTTGGAGTTTCTGGGAAATCCCTATTTCTTTCGTTAGTACTTAACTGCTTTCATATACTTAAATGCCTTCGTTTTAGATTAGTTGTTTGGTTTGAGTTTTAGTAGTGGTTCTCCCACTGGAGAGTTAGTGTGAGTTCCAATCACGATGGTCGGGGTCGTGACAAGTCGCCAAAAATATGCTGCGAAGGATCATTCGGCACAGTAAGTCGGGCTCGCCGATTAACTCGGCGATCCGCCCTTTGGCCAAGTTCATCACCATACTTCTTTGGCCTTCAACATCCTCAAGTTCTGTAACTTTGGGCGATCCAACACTGCATCGCAGAACCACTCGGCGACACGCCAACTGCTCCTTTCTATCGCCAAATTTATTTTCTCCTTCAGGGCTTGGCACACTGGAACTTTAGCCAGTCAAAAGTTCATTAAAAGGCACGCCAAACGGACTCAGCGATCAACAGACCTTCATTTCTTCGTTCTTTCAACTCACTTCGTTTCTTTTTGTAAATTAGTGTCCATGTTTTGTTCCTCAATCCAAATACCTAGAAATCAAGGGTTTTACATCAGTTATTGGCACAAAACAAGCACTTGAGGACACAAAATCTTTCCAAATAAAGGCCTAAATGAGTCCAAATCGTTGACTCGTCAATTATTATGTTCAGTCTAAAGTTAGAGAATTAGCAACCATATTAATTACAAAATATGACATTTACAAAAAAAATACAAAATACAAACAAACTAAACTTAACTACTTTCGGTATCAAATTGGAAGGTCTTCCATCCCCTCTTTTCATTGAGTCTGTTGGCGTTTTAAAAAGCGATATAGAATTCATACAATATAATGTTATAAATGCAAATTTGTAGAGAACCCCGATGACAAAAATAAGCAAGAAGGAACATGAAGCCATGAACACTGTTGTTGACTCCTCTTCTGTCTAGTGTTGTGCGTGCCTGAGGAGCGGTTCTTTTTTAAGAAAATCAAATTTATCAAATTCCACCATGTGTTCGGTTAAGATTCTTGGTGCGCATTATTTTTTAAAAAAACATGTCTTATGTGTGGCTACGCTTCTAGGCAAACAATTTTATTTTTTTATAAAATTGATTACAAACACAATATCAAAGCAATAAATCATTAAATAGCATATTAACAACAAACACAAAATATATTCAATTAATAAAAACAGTCAAATAAAAGTCAATATACAAAGCTCGAATTTAAAAAATAGGTGTTTCCCCAACGGAGTCACCTTATCAGTCACACATCTTGACCTTTCTTCGAGATGTGACCGTCTTTTTTGAAAAATAAAATTAAAAGAGAAAAGAAAATGCAAACCAAAAAAGGGTCATTCATAACTATTATCATGATTAGTTAGGGTACAAATATATTAGTTATAAAAATATGACATTTACAATAAAAAAAAATAACCAAGACTATTAATGAGTATGTTCAGTCTAAAGTTAGGTAATTAGTAACCCTATTAATTACAAAATATAACATTTACAAACAAAATACAAGATACAAACAAACCAAATTTAACTATTTCCTTTATCAATATGGAAGGTCTTCAATCCCCTCTCTCCATTGAACTCGTCGGCATTTTAAAAATTGGTATAGAACTTCATACAATATAATGCTATAGTTTGCAAATCAATAGAGATCCCCGATGAAAGAAATAAGTAAGAGGGAACACATATCTATGAACACTCTGGTTATTGACTTCCTTCTCTGGCTAGTGTTGTTCTTGCTTGAGAAACTGTCCTTTATTTAAAATAATATATTTTAAATATCACCATGTGTTCAGTTACGATCCTTGGTGCGTATTATTTTCATTTTAACAAACTCTTGTGTATGGCTACGCTCCTAGGCACATTGTTTTTTGTAAAATTAGTGACTAAGACAATATCAAAGCAATAAATAATTAAACAACATATTAACAACAAAAACAAAATGTATACAATTAGTAAAAATAGCCAAATATGGTCAATGTACCAAGATCAACTTCTTAAAAATGATGTTTCCCCAGCGGAGTCCCCTAATCTGTGACACATCTTCTTGACCTTTCTTCGAGATGTGACAATCTTTTATGAAAATAAAAGTAAAAGAGAATTTTTTTTAAAACCAAATAAAGGTCCTTCATAACTATTTTCATGATTAGACAGGGTATAAATATATTAGTTACAAAAATTAAAAGTTTACAACAAAAAATGACATAGGTCATTCATGACTATCAGTCTAAAGTTAGAAAATGAGTAACCTTATTGATTACAAAATATGATCTTTATAAAAAAAATATAAAATACAACCAAACTAAATTTAACTACTTCTAGTATCAAAAAGGAAGATCTTCCATCCCCTCTCTCTATTGATTCAGTTGGTGCTTTAAAGAGCGGTATATAACTTCATAAAGTATAATGTTATAGATGGAAAATACATTGAGATCCCTGATGACATAAATAAATAAGTTAAAAGGAATACGAATCCATGATCACTTCAGTTGCTGACCTCCTCCTCCGACTAGAGTAGTGCGTGTTTGAGAAGCCTTCCTTCTTCTTTTTTAAATAAAATTTTATTAAATGACATACAAAGCTAAAATTCTAAAAAAGTGGTTTCCCCAACAGATGGCGATTTATCACACTTGCTCTTGACCTTTTATTGGGATTTGACGGTCTTTTTTGGAAAATAAAAGTAAAAGAGAAATTTGTTTCTTTTCAAACCAAAGATAGGTTGTTCATAACTATTGTCGTTTTAAGTTAAGGTACAAATATATTAGTTACAAAAATATGAATTTTTCAACAAAAAATAACTAATGTCATTCATGACTATGTTCGATCTAAAGTTAGAGAATTACCAACCCTATTAATTACAATGTATGACATTTACAAATAAAATACAAAATACAAAAAAACTAAATTTAACTACTTAGGTATCAAATTGGAAGGTCTTGCATCCCTCTCCCTCTAATGAACCCGTTGGCATTTTAAAGAGTGGTATAGAACTTCATCCAATATAATGCTACAGATAAAAAATCATAAAGACCCCAGTGACAGAAATAAGTACGGGAGAACACGAATCCATGAACAGTATGGATGTTGACCTCCTCCTCCGGCTAGTGTTGTGAGTGCTTGAGAAACTGTCATTTTAAAAAAAATTATTAAATGCCACCATTTGTTCAATTACGATCCTTGGTGCGTATTAATTTTTTTAACAAAATAAAGAAGTGTTGTGTGCAGCTACACTTCTAGGCAAATAATTTTTTTTGTCAAATTAGTCAGTAACACAATATTAAAGCAATAAATCATTTAATAGCATTTTAACAACCAACACAACATGTTTCCAATTAATAATGGTCAATATACAAAGCTCGAATTTTCAAAAAAAAAGTTTTACCAGCTTATTAGCAGATCCGTCACACATCTTCTTAAACTTACTTCAAGATGTGATGGTCTTTTAAAAAAATAAAAGTTAATGAGAAAAATATTTTTTTTCAAACCACAGAAAGGTCATTCATAACAATTACCGTGATTAGTTATAAATATATTATTTACAAAAATATGATATTTACAACAAAAAATGTCAAAGGTCATTCACGATTATGTTCAGTTTAAAGTTAAGGAATTAGAAACCCTATTAATTACTACATATGATCTTTACAAACAAAATACAAAATACAAACAAACTAAATTCAACTACTTTCAGTATCAAACTGAAAGTTCTTACATCCCTCTCTCCAATAAGCATGTTGGCGTTTTAAAAAATAGTATAAAACTTCACACAGTATAATTCTTCATATGAAAAATTTATAGAGATCCCCGATGACATAAATAAGAAAGAGAGAACAAGAATTCATGAATACTATGCATGTTGACCTCCAACTTCGGCTAGTATTGTGCATGCTTAAGAGTTTGTCCTTTTTTAAAATTAAAATCTATTATATGTTGTCATGTGTTCTGTTACAATTTTAGGTGGGTATTATTTTATTAGAAAAAGCCTTATGTGTGATAACACCCATAGGAAAATGTTTTTTAAAAAATAATAAGTGACTAATACAATATCAAAATAATAATTAATTAAATAGCATAATAACAACAAACACAAAATATATCCCATTAGGTAAAAATAATCAAATAAAGAAAAATATATCTAATTCAAATTCTATAAAAAAAGAATTCCCCAGCGGAATCGTCATATCTGTCACTCCTCTTCTTAACATTTCTTCGAGATGTGACGGTCTTTTTTGAAAAATAAAAATAAAAGAGAAAAACTCTTCAAACCCAAGAAAAATCATTCATAATTATTAGCGTTATTAATTAGGATACAAATATATTAATTACAAATATATGAAATTTATAATAAAATATGACCAAGGCAATTTATTTCTATGTCTAGTCTAAAATTCGAGAATTTGCATCCTTATTAAGTTCAACAATGATATTTGACAAACTAAAATACAAAATACAAACACACTAAATTTAACTGCTTCTAGTATCAAATTAGAAAGTCTGTCATTTCTTCTATCCATAAAGTCCATTGGCATTTTATAGAGAGATATAGAACTTCAAACAATATAATTCTACAGATGAGGAATCTATAGATACCCACGATGATAGAAATAAGAAAGTGGGAATACGAATTCATGAACACTCCGACTGTTAACCTCATTCTCCGGCTAGTCATGTGCGTGATTAAGAAATCATCCCTTTTAAAATAAAATTTATTAAATGTCACCATGTGTTTGGTTATGATCCTAGCTGCATATTATTTCTTTTTTAAGAAAATTACCAGTGTGCGACTACACTCCTAGACAATTTTATTTTTAAATTAGTGACTAACACACTATCAATGCAATAAATCATTAAATAACATATTAAAAATAAACACAAAATTTATTCAATTAATAAAAATAGTCAAATAAATGAATTTTTCCAGCGAAGTCGCTAGATTAGTTACACCTCTTTTGGACCTTTCTTCGAAATGAGACAATCCTTTTTTGAATCATTAAAGTTAAAGAAAAAAATATATTTTATATTTCAAACCAAAGAAAGGTTATTTATAATTATTGGCGTGATTAGTTAGAATACAAATATATTGATTTTAAAAATATGACTTTTACAATAAAAAATGACAAAGGTCATGCATGACTATGTTCAATCTAAAGTTCGAAAATTAGCAACTCTATTAATTATAAAATATGACCTTTACAAACATAATACAAAATATGAAGAAACTAAATTTAACTACCTCCAATATCAAACAGTCTTCCATCCCTCTCTCCATGATTTCATTGACGTTTTAAAGATCAGTATAAAACTTCATACGGTATAATGCTACAATAACAACTTCATAGAGATCCTCGATGACAGAAATATAAGTAAGAGGGAAAACAAATCCATCAACACTCAGGCTGGTGACCTTTCCCCTGGCCAGTGTTGTGCGTGCGTGCTTGAGAAACTATCTTTTTTTTTTAAAACAAAATCTATGAAATGCCACCATTTGTTCAGTTACGAATCTTGGTGCGTATTATTTTTATAAAAAAAAACAGAAAAAGTGTTGTGTGCGGCTGCAGTTCTAGGCAAATAATTTTTTTTGTAAAGTTAGTGAATAAATCAATAGCAATAAATCATTAAATAGATTATTAACAACAAACCTAAAAAAATTCTAATTAATAAAAAATAGTCAAATAAATGTCAATATACAAAGCTCGAAATTCAAAAAAAAATTCCCTAGCATAGTCGTCAGATCTATCACACCCATTCTTGACCTTTTACGGAATGTGATGGTATTTTATTAAAAAAAATTAATGAGAATTTTTTTCCATTCATACAAAAAAAAAGATTATTTATACAACAATAATTAGGGTACAAAAATATGACCATTACAATATAAAATGACCAATGTCATTCATAACTATGTTTAGTCTAAAGCTAGGAAATTAACAATCCTATTAATTCTCAAATATGACCTTTACAAATAAATACAAAATACAAATATATAAAATTGAACTACTTCCAGTATCAAGCTCGTAGGTCTATCCCCTCTCTCTATCGATCCCGTTGACTTTTTAAACAGCTATAAAGAAATCATATAGTATAATGCTACATATGAAAAGTCCATAGTAACCCTAAATAACTTAAATAAGCAATAGGGAATGCAAATCCAGCAATACTCCGGTTGTTGTCCTCCAACTCGGGCAAGTGTTGCGCGTTCTTGAGAAGTTGTCTTCTTTTTTTAAAAAAATCATTAAATACCACCATGTATTCGATTTTAATACTTGGTGCGTATTACTGTGTATATTTACATTCCTAGGCAATTATTTTTGGGTAAAATCGATGACTTATACAATATTAAAGCAAAAATTATTAAATAACATCTAACAGCAAACACAAAATATATCCAACTAATAAAAATAGTCAAATAAAGGTCGATAAACAAAGCTCGAATTCTAAATAAAAAGAATTTCCCTAGTGGAGTCGCTAGATCTATAGCACCTCTTCGTGACCTTTTTTGGGATGCGACGGTCTTATTTTAAAAATAAAAGAGAAAGAAAAAATATTTTTATTTTCAAACAAAGAAAGGATATTCATAACTGTTACCGTGATTTGTTATAGTACAAATATAGGAGTTACAAATATATGAATTATACCAAAAAAAAAGACCAAACTCATTCATGACTATGTTCAGTCTAATGTTAGAGAATTAACAACCCTATTAATTACAAAAATAAGACATTTACAAACAAAATACTAAATACAAACAAACTAAATTTTAATACTTTCAATGTCAAACTAAATCTTCCAGCCCTTTTTCCATTGAGCCAGTTGGCTTTTTATAGAACTGTATTGAGATTCATATTGTATAATGTTATATATGGCAAATTCATAGAGACCCTTGGTGACAAAAATAAGTAAGAGGAAACACAAATTTATGAACACTACGGTTGCTGACCTCCTCCGATGGCTGGTGTTGTGCGTACTTGAGGAGCCTTCCTTTTTCTAAAAATAAAATTTATTAAATGTCATCATATGTTCTATCACGATACTTGGTTCATATTATTTCTTTAAAAAAAAGAAGTCTTGTGAGTAGCTACAATCCTAGGGAAAAAAATTCTGTAAAATTAGTGACTAACACAATATTAAAACAATAAATCATTAAATAACATATTAACAACAAACACAAAATGTATCCAATTAATAAAAATAGTCAAATAATGGTCAATATACAAAGCTCAAATTCTAAAATTAGGCGTTTCCAAACGGAGTCACCAAATTTGTCACACATCTTCTTGATCTTTTTTTTCGAAATGTGATGGATTTTTTTTTAAAATAAAGTAAAAGAGAATTTTTTTTTGCTTTTTTCAAACCGAAGATAGGCCATTCATAACTACATTCATGATTAGTTAGGGTACACATATATTAATTACAAAAATATTATCTTTACAACATAAAATGACCAAGACCATTCATGACTATGTTCAGTGTAAAGTTAGGTAATTAGTAACCCTATTAATTACAAAATATGTCATTTACAAACAAAACACAAACAAACTACTTCCAGTAACAAAATGGAAGGTCTTTCACCCCTCTCTCTATTGAGCCTATTAGCGTTTTAAAGAGCTATATAAAACTTCATAAAATATAGTGCTACAGATGACAAATTCATAGAGACCCGTGATGACAGAAATAAGCAAGAGAAAAAACGAATACATGAACACTCAAGTTGTTGACCTCCTCCCCCGGCCAGTGTTGTCCATGTTTGAGAAGTTGTTTTTTAAAAAAATAAAAAATAAATTAAATGTCACCATGTGTTAAGTTACGATCCTTGGTGCCTATTTGTTTTTTTTTAAACATAAGCGATGTCTGTGGCAACGCTTTGGAACGACCCATTTTGTCGTTTTGAGTACTGGACCTTTTTATTTCATAAAAGGCTCTTCCAATATATTCTAAAGGGGTATTTTGGACTATTCATAACTACAATTATATAACTAATGGGGTAATTTTAATAATTAATTTAGTTGGTGGTTAATGAAAATATTTTATTAAAATTAGTAGTGGACCACTTTCACATTTCTTATAGTTAGTCATATATATATAAACTAAATTAAAGCGAGTTATGGTTAACATTTTTGGTTGTCTTATCGCGAAGCGTGATGCGGCTGAGTCACTAACTTCGAACATTAATTGCGAGTTTCTTTAGAACTTCCCGTACAATACCTTCATAGCAATGTTTGGAAGATTCGCTATACTAAATCTTTAGCAGTAATAAATTTTATATTGCTATATAATGATATGAAGTGTAGTAATATATTTTATAGGAAATTGATTATGTGGACAAGAATTGAGGGGAGAAAACAGTTATCATTATGATCAATTGAGGTGCAATTGAGTAGTATGGTTGCAATGAGTATTTTGGATGCAAACGTATGGACAAGAGTTGGCTACTACTGGTTTCATAACCAGTGTCTTTAATTTAAATATTATAGATTTGGTTATCATATATTGAGATAAGTAATTAAATATTAGGTATATTGTATTATATGAATTCATTAAGGTTATGGTAAATGGAGGAGGTGAGACTTAATCTTAGGCTTGAAATTTAGGAACTTGACTTAGATTCGTGCTCTATGATTTTTGGGTAATTTTTTAGACCTAGGCTAGAAGTATAGCAATATGGATGTACATGGACTCGTGTACTTACGAATTATGCACACTTGATAGATTGGGAACGTTCCGAGACATTGAGGAAGGAAAAGCATTGGAGAATTAGCTTGCTCGACTTCGGTTATTCAGTTGAGGTAGGTTATGGTTTATTCTGTGTGATAGATAGACTCTTAATAATGATTGATACTCATTGAGTGATATTGTGAATTTTTTATGTACTTGGTTGTTGTGGTTTGGATAATTCATGTGTTATTGTGATTGGTCTGTAATTCCAAGACTGCGAAATCTGTAATTTTGAACTTGTTCTATTAAAGTGATGCCTTGAATAAAGAAGACCTAATGAAATATTGTTAAGGAAGTGGAAAGAGATGATAAAGAATGATAAATGAATTAACTATATGGTTGGATAGGGTGCTACGAGCCAACATGATATATTTGGATCAGGTGCAACGAGTCGGCACCGTATTATTGGATCGGGTGTCACGTTCCGACACGGTATTATGGAATCGGGTGTCACATTTCGGCACGGTAACATTAAAGGAAAACACATTGAAATAACTTAATGTATTCGATCTCAAAGAACTTGTTTCCCCAATGAGCGTGGTGTGGAGGCATGAGTCCTCGTGTGTGTTCTTGGCATTGTGACTGATTACGTAATTATTTTAGTGTTGTTGTCACTTGTTCATGTTGGGTATTTCTTGCCACCTGCTAAGTGCTATAGTTGATTTCATGTTATTATTTTATGTATATTGGTTTCTATTTTGAGTCGATCGATGATATCTACTCAGTACATGTTGCCTTGTACTGACCCCCCTACTTGTATTTTCTTCGTTTTCCTATTGTGGAGTGCAGTGAGTGTACCAGTTACTTCGACTCACCCACTGCTCTAGCTAGTCTCCAGCGCATCAGGTTTCAAGGTGAGCTATTACTTTTAGCTCGTGTTTGATTCTCTCGGTTATGGCAGGATGTCCTTAGTTTTCAGACATAAATTATTTTATTTATTTTGGTGTCTTTTATACTCTTAGACTTAGTATTGTGAGATTAGATGTCCTTGATGTGACAACTTTTAGATTTTGGGAAACGATAGTTAATAGACTTTAATGTATTTGTATTTCATACATTAATAAGATTTGAGCTTCCGCATTATGGTTTGTATTTTGTAAGTTGAAAAATAAATATAAGTTGGGTTGAATTCGTTGGTTTGCCCACCTAGGAGGTTAAGTGTGGGTGCCACTCATAAATCATTTTGGGTCGTGACACGCTTTTAGGCAAATAATTTTTTTTTTGTGAAATTAGTAACTAACACAATATCAAAGTAACAAATTATTAAATAACATATAAACAACAAACACAAAATGTATCTAATTGATAAAAATAGTCAAATAAAGGTTACTATACAAAGCTCAAAATTCTATAAAAAAAAAGAACTTTTCCAGCGGAGTCGTCAGATCTATCACACTTGTTCTTGACCTTCGTGTTGCGATAGTGTTTTAAAAAAAATAAAAGTAAAAGAGAAAAATATTTTTCTTTCATACAAAAGAAAGATTATTCATAATTATTGTTGTGATTAGTTAAGGTGCATATACATTAATTACAAAAATAGTTACCTTACCACAAAATATGACCAAGGCCATTCATTACTATATTCAGTGTAAAGTTAGGTAATTAGCAACCCTATTAATTACAAAATATGACCTTTACAAATAATATAAAATACAAACAAACTAAATTTAACTACTTCCACTATCAAATTTGAAGGTCTTCCATCCTCTCTCTCCATTGAGCCTGTTGACATTTTAAATAACAGTATAGAAATTCATACAATATAATGCTACATATGGCAAATTCACCGAGACCTCGAATGAAAAAAATAACAAGAGTGAACGCGAATTCATAAACACTCCAGTTGTTGACCTCCTCCCACGGCTAGTGTTGTGCGTGCTAGAGAAACTGTTTTTTTTTTAAAAACTAAAATTTATTAAATGTCACAATGTGTTCGGTTTCGATTCTCGGTTCATATTATTGTGTGCCGCTACACTTCTACGAATTTTTATTTTTTTTATAAAATTAGTGATTAACAAAATATCAAAGCAATAAATTATTAAATAACATATTAACAACACAAACAAAATGTATCCAATTAATAAAAATAGCCAAGTGAAGGTCAATATACAAAGCTTGAATTCCAAAAAATGGATTTCCCCAGCGGAGCCGTCAGATCTATCATAGCTCTTCTTGACCTATTTTCAAGATGTGATGGTCTTTTTTGAAAAATAAAAATAAAAAAATATATTATTTTTCAACCCAAAGAAAGGTCATTCATAACTATTACCGTGATTAATAAGGGAACAAATATATTATTTACAAAAATATGACCTTTATAATAAAAATGACCAAGGATATTCATGACTATGTTCCGTCTAAAGTTAGAGAATTATCAACCCTACTAATTACAAAATATAATATTTACAAACAAAATTCAAAATACAAAAAAAACTAAATTTAACTTATTCTAGTATCAAATTAGAAGGTGTTCCATCTCCTCTCTACATTAAATCCCATAGCATTTTAAAAACAAGTATAACACTTCATACATTATAATGCAAAAGATGACAATTTTACAGAAACCCCCAATGACCAAAATAAGCAAGAGGGAACAATCCATGAATACTCTTGTTGTTGACATCCTCGTCCGGCTAATGCTCTGCATTGTCACAACCCAGACCATTGTGATTGACACCCACACTAACTCTCCGGTGGGAGAACCACTACTACAACCCAAACCAATCAACTAAAGAAATAACTAAGGCATTTAAGTCAATCGCTAAGGAAATAAATAGGGCGTTCCCATAAACTCCAACAAAAGTCTAACAAGAACTAAACAAATGCGGAAGAAATAACCTAGAACCTGAAAGTCAATGTACCAAAACATCTAAAGTTCAACAAGTCTAAAACAAGAAGGGATGCAACCTCAATCTAATGAACTAACTAGAAAATGGTCTAAGTTTGAAAATGATGGACATAGACAAAAGAGAACCTATGGAAGCCAGGAAGAATTGGCTCACCCTTGAATTCGAACGATCACTGATCTCCTAAGCGAGGTATGTCAGTTGCCGCTTGAAGTTTCCCTGTACTAAACAAAAATAAGAGCAAATGTAGTATCACTACACAACCACAGTGTACTGATAGGATCACGCGGCTATCCCACTAAGTGGAACATACATAAGTCATCACAACAATATAAACTTGACATTTTCATATCAAATCATTGGTCCTCTCATGGAACCCAAACCCAAATAGTTAGCATACCGGAACGTGGTACCCGATCCCAATGTTATGCCGAAACATGGCAACCGATCCCATATTTATGCCGGAACGTGGCAACCGATCCATTCAACACACCACAATCACAATCACAAGTATATCCCATGATCATACATTTAAATCATGATTTCATGGCAATGATAATTCATCTATCTCATTTACAACAAGTGTGATCAATAATGCAACATTCATATACATACATGTATCATAATGAAGCAAGAACAAACATACATCACACAATCATAGAATCACAACCATCAACTACCTTGAAACAAACTTTAAACCCTAAGAAACTTGATCCTTCCCTTTTCGGATTCGTTCCGCTTGTTCTTGGTCTAGAAACAATCAATACAATAAGAGAATCAATAAACAATCATTCATTACCCGAATTACTAACAATTCTATGAACCCTAGATCAAACTCATGATCCCAATTATCCAAATTAGGGTTGTTTCCACCATATAATCTATAACAAAACCCTCCCCCATCAATATTTACCCATTCAATTACATTTTACAGATTGAAAAAATGGATTCGGGGAGTGAAAAACTTACCTTTAGCCTCAAGAATGGTGAAAAATGAGTAGGAGTCGCCTGAGGTTCTTTCCTTAGCTTTAAAAACCAAAAAGTGCCAAATAAGGTCGTTTAGGGGTTTAACTTTAAGTCGTGTCTGGCCCGCCACAGCGGCCACCACCCGCCACAACGATCTTGCCAGAGCGACCAAACTCCCAGCCAAGGCCGGTTGCACGAGACAATGAGCTATTTTAATAATTACAAAATCCCCATTTCACAACACACCTCTAACCCACGACGCTCAGAAAATATCATTTACGCTAAGATCGATTTCGGGAGTTCTACTTGTCCTAATTCAGTTCCGTAAAGTCATACGGATTCTTTAACGAGCTATCTAACTACTCATGTAATCAAAATAAAAATCAACTCACCCAATTGTTACTAGATTTACCTACACCTTAATGACTCTGATTTCATCCAAATCTGGACTAGGTTTGGAAAATCCAAATACTACGAAAAAGTTTTCCAACCCAAAAATTTTCTCCATTGGCTTTTCTATAACGACAAAACCCGATCATTACAATAGATACCAATTTACCCATCATTCATCCCCGAGTGACAAAACATATGAGAAATAGGCTATGGAAAGAATGAAGTAGTACCTGAATCGACGAACAATTGGAGATACTTGTCTCACATGTGTCTCTCGGTTTTCCAAGTAGCTTTCACAACTGTTCGATGCTTCCATTGAACCTTCACAAACTTTATTTCCTTGGTCCTCAACTTGCACCCATCACGATCAAGAATTACAATCGCTTCCTCCTCATATTAGAGGTCCTTGTCTAACACAATTGAGTCCCACTTAATGACATAATACCCGTCACCATGATACCTCTTCAACATGGATACATGAAATACTGGATGAACACTCGATAAATTAGGAGGCAAAGTCAATCTACACGCCACTGGTCCTACACATTCAAGAATCTCAAATGGACCAATGTATCTAGGACTTAACTTACCCTTCTAACCGAATCTCATCACCCCTTTCATGGGTGATAGCTTAAGAAGAATATTTTCACCGGATTGAAACGCCATGTCTCTTACCTTATGATCCGCATACTTCTTTTGTCTACTCTGGGCTTCTAGAAGCTTAGCTTGAATACTCCTCACCTTATGTTGAGCATCCTTCACTAAATCAACCCCAATGGTTTCACATCTCCAGCCTCAAACCATCCTATGGGTGATCTACATCCCCTCCCATATAATTCTTCAAATGGTGCCATATCAATGCTGGAGTGATAACTATTGTTATAAGAAAATTCACACAAAGGTAAGAACGTATCCCAATGTCCTCCAAAATCAATCACATATGCCCTCAACATGTCTTCCAATACTTGAATAGTCCTCTCCGATTGTCCATCCATCTGTGGATGAAAAGTTGTACTAAAAGTGAGTTGTGTGCCCAATTCATCATGCAATTTCCTCAAAAACTTGGATGTGAATTGGGTACCACGGTCTGAGATGATAGAAATGGGCACCTCATGCAACCTCACTATCTCTTTCACATACACCTTAGCCAATTGTTCAGCATTATAATCTATTCTTACCGGAATAAAATGGGTTGACTTAGTCAATCTATCAACCATTACCCAAATAGAATCAAACTTCCCCAAAGTCTTGAGAAGACCAACCAAAAAATCCATGGTTATTCTTTCCCTTTTCCATTCCAGAATTGGCATTGTTTGAAGTAAATCTGCGGGCCTTTGGTGTTCATATTTCACTTGCTGGCAATTTTGACACTTCGCCACGAACTCTGCTATGCCTTTCTTCTTGCCAGGTCACTAATAAATTCACTTCAGATCTCTGTACATCTTGGTCACACCCAGGTGAATATAATATCGCAAACCATGCAACTCTGCCAACAAATTCTCGATCAAGTCATCTACTCTAGGAACACATATTCTCCCCTTGAAATTGAGCAAACCATCCGCATCAAGAGTGGTCTCTTGTGCCTTGCCAATCGCAGATTTCTTCCTAAGCTCCTCTAAATTTTCATCTTCAAATTGTTTGGCCTCGATCTCATCAATGAATGTGGCCCTTACTTTAATACTAGCTAACACCCCAACTCTTTCTGAGATGCCCAATTGCATGAATTTAGACTTGAAGGTCTGAATTTCTTTAGCCAAAGGTCACTTGGTTATACTTAAGCAAACTAAACTACCCATACTCACCACTTTTCGACTCAAAGTGTCTGCCACTACATTAGCCTTTCCCTGATGGTATTGAATGGTCATATCATAATCTTTAAGTAACTCCATCCACCTTCAATGTCTCAAATTCAGATCCGTTTGAGTGAACACGTGCTGTAAACTATGATGATCAGTAAGCACTTCACACTTAAAACCATAGAGGTAATGCCGCCATATCTTAAGAGCAAACACTACCGCTCCCAATTCTAAATCATGCGTTGGATAATTCCTCTCATGCATCTTCAATTGACTCGAGGCATAAGCTATAACATTCTTACCCTGCATCAAGACAACACCCAAACTAAAATGTGAAGAATCACAACAAACAATAAAATCTTTACCTTCAACCGTGTCACGCCCCGAGCCTACACCCAGTGCGGGACTAGCACTCGAAGACCATTGTTGGCCCCAAGCGAACCCTTGGCCAGACTTACTTAACTCATCTGAAGACTTAAAACATTAATACAAGGATGGAAATGCTAACTGACTCAACTATCTGGAACTGAAATCAAAATGTTTTAAAAATAAACATTTAACTTAGCCAAAATGGCAACTCAAATCTGAACATAAGTCAATAACAAAATGATGACAAATGAACTAACATTTGACTGACTATATATGAAGCCTCTAAAACTGAGATGGATGTCGGGACAGGCCCACGACGTCCTAATGAACTAATACTAAAACTAAATGCAATGTAAAGAAGTCCTTTGGAATGCAAAGAGGCTCACCAACAGACTCTGAACTGCTCACTGGATCAACGAATGCGCTGGATGCCGATCTTGGTCACCTACGTCTGCATCATAAGATAATGCAGGACAACTGGCATCAGTACATTGAATGTACGAGTATGCGTTGGAATGCTAAAATAACATAGGCTCGAAAGAGAATATGAAAGAAACACTTACCTTGGCTCTTCTTAACTCCTGAATACTTAAATAAACTCATTTCATTATAAAGCAGTTTAAAACAACTGCAATATAAAGAAAAACTGTTGAAAACATGTTGTCAATTCATAATCATAATAACATAAAAAGACAAACCATGCTCCTTGTCAAAGTCTACTTGTGCAATGAATAAATGAAGTCCCATACCCCCATTCACACTAAGAAGAACCCCTTGAGGACCCATGCTACTACTGTTGTGGGAGTTTCTCTAACCGACATGTCGCGCCCCATGTTTCGCAAAACGGGTTTTGGTGCACGACCTAACAACTCTTTTGGGCTTTTGAATGGTTGAAGAGTTGCCACCTAACGAATTAAGGCGCGTTAGGGCACCTATCTAACCTATCTAAATCTAACTAAGGTCAACGAAGCAGAGATCAGGGTAAGGGTTCAAATTACCTCAAGGGGAAGGTGTTAGGCATCCCTTGAGGTCCAAAAATGTGGATCCCGGCCGTATCTCATGCAATTTATGTGGGGGTTACAAGTAGCATTTAAGGTCACTTCATTTATTGATTATTTAAACATGCTTGCTAAGTGATAACTAATATTAAACAATTAAGATCAATTTATTTATTTATATTATTTAATTTAAACATGCAAGACTAAGTGATAACATAATAACAAATAAATATTAAACAATTAATAAAGAGATAAACAAGGAGACAGAATCTACAAAAGTAGATAGAAAAATAATCCGATTTTATTTATTAAGCTACCCCCAAACAAGCATAAAAATGTGCAGAAGATAAAGTTTTGAAAATTGATCAATTTATGAATATAAATTATATATGAAAGGGGTGGGACATGCATAACATAAAATAAATAAGAAAAACAAATAAACAAGAAAACTAAAGACAACTTAATATGCTAAAAACCAAACAAAGAAAGAAAACTAAAGGCAACCTAACATGCTAAAAACCAAACAAACAATGAAATAATCAAGTAAACCCCACATAAGCATGAAACACGTAATGGTTAGAACCTAATATCCCCAGCAGAGTCGCCATTCTGTCGCGCCCCATTTTTTGCAAAACGGGTTTTGGTGCACGACCTAACAACTCTCTTGGGCTTTTGAATGGTTGAAGAGTCGCCACCTAACGAATTAAGGCGCGTTAGGGCACCTATCTAACCTATATAAATCTAACTAAGGTCAACGAAGCAGAGATCAGGGTAAGGGTTCAAATTACCTCAAGGGGAAGGTGTTAGGCATCCCTCGAGGTCCACAAATGTGGATCCCGGCCGTATCTCATGCAATTTATGTGGGGGTTACAAGTAGCATTTAAGGTCACTTCATTTATTGATTATTTAAACATGCTTGCTAAGTGATAACTAATATTAAACAATTAAGATCAATTTATTTATTTATATTTTTTAATTTAAACATGCAAGACTAAGTGATAACTTAATAACAAATTAATATTAAACAATTAATAAAGAGATAAACAAGGAGACAGAATCTACAAAAGTAGATAGAAAAATAATCCAATTTTATTTATTAAGCTACCCCCAAACAAGCATAAAAATGTGCAGAAGATAAAGTTTTGAAAATTGATCAATTTATGAATATAAATTATATATATATATATATATTAAAATGTTTGTTTCTTTATAGGGATGATACCACGATATTGTTAATCACGCTCCTTCACCATAGAAACAATTTTGATTTGAGGTCGGTCTTAGAAAAAATTAATAATAGTTTATTTTGAAAACGGATTGAAAAGATTTAGTTTCACATAAGCACATAAATATTTACATATAAATACACATAATCCTTTTGAAAAATCTTAGGTAGGTAGTACTCCTGGGAACGCGTCGGTTTATTTAAAAATGGAATTAGACCTCGTAATTCCTTTTACTTTCCCACTAGCTATGGGTTAGGAGATAGTATTTTTAGATAGCTTTAAAAGTCATGTTCAACCCAGATTTAAAAACCGGATTGAACAATGATTTAGACAAAGAGAAGTATGAACATGATTATAATTTTTTTTTAATTTTTTAAAAAGACAGAAGATTATTGCAGAAGGCTCAAGAATGCAGCAGCAGATTATTAGATGCAGAAATCCAGTAACTGATTTTTTTAAATGGCAGAATTATGATGCGGAGGTTATTACTTAAAGCAGTGTTGAATTAGAGTAGCAAGTAGCAGATGCAGTAAATTATTAGTAGCTGAGTTTAAGTGGCAGCACAGTTGATTAAATGCAGAAATTAATTAATTTTATCAGGGCAGTATATAAATAGCAGATGCATAAATTAATTATCAGTTGATTTTAAATGGCAGAGCGAATAGTCATAATGCATAATTGCTTATGTTGAGTAGTACTTAATGCATCATAAAATAGTAGCACAATATATGACAAAATGGTTCAGTTATTTGACATGCTGAAGATTAATTAATAAACTTATATTCATGATTTCTAAGTGATTGATAGATTAAAATATCAAAGCTCCTATAAGCATGATACGCTAAATGACTCAAATCTACAACCTATAGGCATGATTTCTAAGTATGAACATGCTGAAAATTATAACTACTAAGAAAAACCTATGGGCATGATATCTATTTCATTTAAACAGATTATGAAAGACTATAGGCATAACTTATGGCAGACTGGATTTATGCATTTCTGGACATATTTTGTTGACATGCCAGTATTAATCTAGACCTAAAGACATGACTTCTATATAGATTAACATGCTGGAAGCGTGACCCAACTGAATTGCTCAAATTCATTAGATTAAAATTCTAGAGACATGATGTCTAAATGTTATAAACCAAATTTCGAATTTGAACAACATTAGCATGTGAGACAAGATTCTATGAGTTCAAGATCAAGCAAATTTGAACATATATTCATGATATGTTGATTAATCTGATAAGGTTATAAACAAAGGTTGATTTTAAGCCAATATTAAGATATATTCTAATATGCTTGCAAGGTTTACAATTTAAGCAAAGTAGACAGATTTTAGCAATCACACATAACAAAAATAAACTAAACTAGAAATGAAAAGAAACAATTAGCACGTATATCCCCCTCCCCCTTAGATGATTCCCCAAGTTATTTCATATATAGAGAGTTTGGACTTATACAACATATTACAAACCGGATAAAAAATGAATATTAAACAAAATAAGGAAAAGCTTCGTTTTGACATCCCTTCCCATGGCGACTCTTCGAACTCCCAAACTTATATAACCTGCTAAATAAAGGAGATTAAGCAACACCAACATACAATACAACAAAATTTATTTAACAGGCAGAAGCTACGAATACGGCTTAATTCACGAAGCAAACATTCACACTCAATAAACAAAACAATATATATATAAAAAATCAATAGAGGTCTTTTAATGAATAGAATCTGCACAGGTTTAAATAAGGACGACATCACCTTCAGAAGGAAAAGTAAATATTTACCATAATCACAGTGATTCAATTAAACCAGAATTTACCATAACTAAAAAAAATTAGACGTTTGAAATCAGATTAGGGGGGCACAAATATAAGGAAAGAAGTAGTTTAGGGTCAATTAAACATATTTTCCTTATTCAGAGAAGTACTAAATCAGTTAAGGTTCATAAATTAGTCTTGTTCATTGTAATAATTTTCTGCACATTGAATTTTAAACATGAAAAGTGATTGTTTTGAGCATGTTGTGACCCTAGAACTTGAACCTAAATTTGGAATGGATGTGGAAATTTTCATGTGGTGTTGTGGGTGTTAAAAAGGTGTTGTTGTAGGTTG
>JAJOOS010027496.1:0-11235 GCA_029582725.1 Solanum chiquidenum
ATTGTCCAAATTCCAATCAAGTAAACAATTACTAATACACTCAGCCAAATGCTCACCTTTATGACTAGTGATAGGACAAAAAATCAATATTCTTTTATGAAGCACCCAGTCCCTATCAATAAAGTGAGCAGTCAAACACATATAATTGATTCTTTGCACCGAAGTCCATGTGTTTGTTGTGAGATAAATTCTTGGTTGTATTTCTCTAAAAGACTTTTTCAAATCTATTCTCAATTCACCATAAACTTCATAAGAATCCCTTGTTATGGTTCTACGAGAAGGAATCCGAAACAAAGGTTGGACTTTACTCATAAACTTCTTAAAGCCTTCTTTTTCAACAAAACTAAAAGGTAGTTCATCCAAAATTATCTTCTCAACTAAAACTCTCCTAGCTATCTCTTGCTCAAATTTCCAAGTCTCTATCGAAGAACTGTTACTTTGAATGTTTATAATTTTTTAATACCAGGTGCAACAGGCGGGGGCTTATACACTTTACATCGGCTAGTCAAATGTTGTCTCAGTCCACTTGTTCCATTTCTAGTTGTATTAGCAGCATAGTATTGTTTACAATATAAACACTTTGCTTTAACTAATATATCATTTTCAATTTTTTTTTCAAAGTGTTGCCAAACAGTAGATCTAGGATCCATTTCTTTTCTTTTTTTGTTTCCACTGTGTCAATTGACGCATCATTGCTATTAGTAGGTATATTATTCGTAGAACCAGCCATACTTATTCGACTTTGATCAGCCACACCCACATTTAATTGATTTTGTTCAGCCATCTATATAAAAAAAAATTATTTCACAATGAATTCACATACTAAGTAACTAGTAACAACTAACAAAAGCAAAAATCAAAAAGAAAAATGAATGGAAGAAGAAATATTCATTTTGAAACTTTGTAACTTAAAATGAAAGAATAAATATTGACAATACCTGATGGTGGTCGCCGCCTCACCGGTCGCTGGTGGTCGCCGACTGCTGCGTGAGTAAGTAACTAGTAACAACTAACAAAAGCAAAAATCAAAAAGAAAAATGAATGGAAGAAGAAATATTCATTTTAAAACTTTGTAACTTAAAATGAAAGAAGAAATATTGACAATACCTGATGGTGGTCGCCGGCTGCTGCGTGATGCTGGTCGGCAGTCGCTGGCTTGTTGCCGGTCGCTGGAAGACGTGCAAAGAAGTGAAGAACCGTGGAATCAGAAACAGAAAGTGCGGCTGCCCAGTCGTGCCTATTCCTAATTTCCTATTTTGCTAAGTGCTAAGAAGTAGAAAAGTAAAAGGGTAATGTTTGACCTAATTAATTTTTGTCTATTTATTATTTGTTATTAATAAAATATTAATAATATTATAAATATAATATAAAATATTTCGGTAAACCGAAATACCGAATAGTACAAAATCAAATACTGAAAACCGAATCAAAATACCAAAAAATACAAAAATATATACCGAATACCGAAATACCGAAATAATTCGGTTCGGTTCGGTGTTTCGATTTCTCGGTGTTTATGCCCACCCCTAGCCAGAAGCCCAAAACACCTCACCCACCCCGTCGTCCATTCTACCCCATTTTTTTTTTTGCTAGAACACACACAATCGTCGTCGATTAAAATCATGTGCACTCCAATAATCATTAGGGATGGCAATGGGACGGCACGGAGTGGGGGTGGGGCGGATTGAGCTTAACCCACAAATTTTTTAATTCGCCCCGCCCCGCATAACAACTTTTTTCCTTTTCACCCCGCCCCACATGAACCCGCCTTGCATAACTTTTTTAATATTTTCTTTTTCTAGTTAAGTTTGATACTAAAAATAAAATTCATAACAATAAATTATTATTTTCATTAAGTTGTATTAATTTAATAGGATAGTGACTTAAAAATTTATTTTTTAGGGGTCAATTGGAAAACATGTAAGAAATTGTATTATTTTTTATTGAACCATTTTCATATACTATCTCGAATATTTTAGTAGATTTATATAAATTATCTTAATAAATAATGCTTTATCACTCTTATAACATGTAAAAAGTTAAAATTAAATTCGAACCCACATAAAATCACATATACGCACAACCCGCCCTGCCCCACATTAATTTTTAAAAAACCCATTTCAACCCGCCCCGCACAACCTTAAACCCGCCCCGCTCCACATAGCCTTAAATCCATTCCGCCCCGCCCCATTGCCATCCCTAATAGTCATCCTCACCCTATCTTTTGAATTCCTTAATGTTTTGAAAGAAAATAATTTCAGATTCTTATTAGTTTTGTCGGAAAAAAAGAAATTTCGCTGGAATTATGTTTGACTCAATTTGATTTTTATTTTTGATGAAATTCTCTTTCATAACTCATTGAAATTCTTTATCAGTAAACTCTTTTGATATTTTGTGTGTTTGACAGGTTATTTATTTAATTAATGCTTTTTCGATGAAGATAATAACAATCAATGTTATTGATGATGGCGGAATGATGCTAGAAAGAAAGAATGATGGATTATTTTAGAAAGGGGTGTGTCGATGGTGGGAAAGGAATGGCCGACGAAGGTTCTAGGTTATATTGAATTGAGAACCCATTGGCCATTGAGGAAGAACTGCCAGCAGATTTTATTTTTAAAAAAAATGATGTTCATATTATGATTTTTCTTACGTTGATATGTTTATTTTTTATTGGCCCACAAAAAGATTGTTTTGGCTTCACTTCCGCTCTTAAATGTGTATTATACTTATAATGCCATGTCATCAAAATGTATTAAATAAATACATGTTTTGAAGGGTAGAGATGTTTAATAGGTTCAATCCCTAGTTAAGGTATCTAAGTAAAATATAACAACAATTTAAGGAGGCGCATATAACTTAAGTCTATCCCTAAATAATAGCCTAAAATAATTATATGCATAATTAACTTTGATGTCAATCAAGTCTCTTCTCTCTCTTCAAGCTCTCACCTACGTCCTCCACCACAATTACCCATATCACCAGATTAATCTATAAACCATATCTAAAAATCGAGCATTATATATATTCAGGTCTTTGGGAATGTATCTCGATTGATATTGTGTATGTGATTTTTGAATAGTTATTTTTGAATTTTAGGTTTGAAATTGTGTATATGAGTTTTAAATTTTGGGTGTGTTTGGTATTTTTTGGAAAATATTTTTCAATTTTCTCATGTTTGGTTGGGTAAAATGCTTTCCAAATCAACTCATTTTCCTCAAATTTAAGAAAAATGACTTTCCTTCCGAAAAAACATTTTCCAAAACTCTCTTCCAACTTCATATTACAATTTTTTTTTTGAAAAAAATAAATTTAAAGCTTATTTTTTAAAAAATATTTTCAACTTCAATTTTTTTATTTTTTTACCCCCCTCCCCTCCCCCTCCTCCCCTAAACAAAAAATTAAGTTTGTTTTTAAAAAATATCTCCAATTTCAAATTTTATTTTCAAATTTTAGCTCATCAACTAGTGAAATTTATGTAAGTTTGATAACACTATAATAGAACTGAATATTATTGCATTAGATTCGTTTGCACTTTGTGTTTCTATGAATGTGAAAACATGGCATGGAACGTCTAATTACACCACATTAATTGATAAAAGGAAAAATTATAGAAATTTCACCTTTTAGTTTACTTATTACCATTATCCCCTATAAATTTTATAAATTTCCAAAATCCCTCATTTTCGCGCATCAGATTAGTGTATCTCGCGCATCAGATTAATGTATCAGCGCTTATATTATTGTATCTCGCGCATCAGATTAATGTATCATGTATAAAATGTACATCAGATTAGTGTATCATGTATAAAATGTAATCTATCTTACTTAACAATTAATGTATCTCGGGCATCAGATTAATGTATCAACGCTTATATTATTGCATCCGTTTTGAGGAATTTCTGTAATTATAAACTTTTAAGGGATAATTGTAATTTTGCCTTAAAAGTATGTGATTTTTGTAATTTTCCCTTGATAAAATTACTATTTTCAGTTATGCCTATTTGATTCATTTAATTTATTTATTTTTGAGAAATATGTGATTTTTAAAAAAAAAATCAAGTAGATAAATTAATAAAAGTATTGAGAACTAATTAACCAAGGTTGTGAACAAATTTATGTGATGAAAGTGAAATTGTTGATCAATTGACTATTTTGTCCACAACAAAAGATGTTGACGAAAGAATAAACCAAATGCGCCTGAAAATAGTTAAAATCGATAATGATGCATCAAAAGTAAGTTATTTCCTATTAGGAAGATGCATTGTATTGTTAATTTGTTGTCTATGTTCATAAATCATAATCATGTGTCATTATTATATGTATATAACTTAATACTAATACAAGTAGATCGATGATCTTGGTTTTGCATCAAGTACAATTGAGAATTCATGTAAACACAAACAAGTCTTTAATTGACGATTTCTATTCCAATAAAAGGCATTGTTATTCCTGATATGTGGAGCTGAAGAGCAACGTCCCCAACAACCTGTATTTTAAGAATTGCTAATATTAGATACTTAGTGCTAGCTATATATTAATCCAAAATTATATGAAGATGGAATATTCTTAGCTAAATTGATTGCTAATATTGTGTAGCTGAGCATGGGATATTTGTTGTTTATTAGTTGTGAAATTTTATCCGTCGTTAATTATTCCTAGTAGTGAATGAGAGAAGATGTACCTACCTTGGCAATGTATTTAAAGGAGGATTGAGTGACAGCAGCAACATGAGGTGTTATTATGACATTAGGAAGTTGAAGAATTGGATTAAGAGGATCAAATGGTTCAGTCCAAGCAACATCACTTCCTAATCCTCCCAAATGTCCTAATTTAAGATTATTATAAACAGCCTCATACTCTAAAACACCACCTCGACCTATATTAATTAGAAGGGCACCCTGCATTAACCAATAAAGTAACTCATTAATCACCCTACAAAATATCACATATATTTTCTATTAAAGGAACCAAAAACATACATTAGTTACTCACCAAATATTACTATAAGAACAAACCAGATTATTTATCAATAACTGAGGGATCAAGAGTATAATAATATATCCTTTTTATTGTTTATCTTAGTTATTTTCAATATGTCTCCTCAAGTGCGCATCTTATTTTTTTCATGACATTATTTATCGTGTAGTATCATGGCGGAGAAATTAAAACATACCTTTTTCATTGCAGATATGAAATTGTTATTCACTATGCCAATCTGCAAGTGACCAACATACTTTAATTAAGTATTTGTCGAGTTGAATTCTCATATGTTCACTCAATTAATCGTAGTTATTATCTTGAAAAATCTTAATGAAAATGAACGAAGCCCTAATTATAGTCTTACAGTTTCAGTAGTCATAGGCAAACAACAGACAACAATATCAGCTTTGCTTGCAAACTTTAAAATATCATCATGGCTTCCTCTCTCATCAACCAGGTCATCATAATTATAATTAGTATCATTAATCTCAATACATAATCCGGGAAAGTAAATTAGAATCCATGGATTCATAAATTAGATATTACTATTAAATGTTAAATAATTCACACGAATTAATATTCTCTTGATTAATTACCTCTCCAGCTCCTTTTGGTAGCAATTATTTTCACATCAAATGGACGCAAACGTTTTGCCAGATGCACTCCAATGTTTCCAAAACCCATGATAAACACCTAATTAATAAATTAATTAAGCAGTTCGATAAAAAATATATAATTAATTGTTAGTGAAAAAATTACAAGATAACAAAAATACAAGATTACAATTGAAAATAAAATGAAGAAACAAAAATCTCTTCAAGCTGAGGCACAGATATCTCGCTCTGTTTAAGGAGATTCAAGCCCTAATTAATTAATTAAGCAGTTCAGAGAAAAAATATATGATGTATTATTTCATACTTGAATAAATTAAATTAAATTTACTCATTTTTAATTCATTAGACCATACTAATTAAATTAATGGTCAAGTCATGAATTAAGGTGAGAATATGCATCAGTTAACTATAGAATATTCTTTAATTAAATTTACTATCTATAGTACTTACTATGTATATATTTTACCATGTATGGTTTTCTTGTAACCTTATAAGGTGTTGAGAATGACAAGAGACAACACATGGATTGATGACATGGAGGATTCACTTGGATCAATGACATGGCACAAATTAGTTAGTTAAACTAATTATTGTTAGTACAGTTAGTAGAGGTACAACTAATGCAAATTAGTCGGTTAGATAAATGTACAACTCAGCTAGATTAGTTAGATGATTTCATTTTGTATATAAGGATAGCTAGATACTTTTGTACTCATTACGATTGAATACAATTTTCATTTTCACATTTTCTCTTCTCTTAGCTTAACCAACTCTCTCTTCATCTGAGTTAGGTTAGATCTGAATTTCCTTCATTAATGGAAACTTCTGCATACACATGAATATCATCATGGTATCAGAGCAGGATGGATCGTGAATATAGTGTGAATGTGTGATTGTGAGTTCTTCTCTGTTATTCATCATTGTTGAAAACAGAGTAACAATGGCGACTGAAGAAATTACAGTAACAACTTGAATGCATCAGTGACCATAGATCATCATCATCCATTGTATTTGCAGGCATGTGATACTCCAGGTAACAATCTGATCTCTTTCTCTCTAACTGGTCCAGAAAATTATGTGATTTGGAGTAGATCAATGAAGATTGGATTAGTAGGAAAGAGCAAATTAGGATTTGTGGATGGAAGACACACGAAGGATAAATTTGACAAATCTCTGCATGAACTTTGAAAAAAATGTAATGCAATTGTGTTATCATGGATAATGAATGTTGTGAGCAAGGAATTGTTGAGTGGAATCATGTATGCTTCAAGTGCACACAAAGTTTGGATAGATCTGAAAGAGAGATTGGATAAGGTTGATGGATCTAGAATTTTCCATTTACACACAGAGATAAACTATTTGACTCAGGGCACATCTTCTGTTTCGAGCTATTTTTCAAAGATAAGGAAGTTGTGGGAGGAATTTGATGCTCTCATGCCATGCCCTAGGTGTGAATGTGCAGAATCAAAGAAATATGTTGAACATTACGAGTACCAGAGGCTTTTGCAGTTCCTAATGGGACTCAATGATTCCTATGTGCAATGTCGAAGTCAAATCATAATGACCACTCCAATTCCAAGCTTG
Source organism: Solanum chiquidenum (assembly GCA_029582725.1). NCBI lineage: Eukaryota > Viridiplantae > Streptophyta > Magnoliopsida > Solanales > Solanaceae > Solanum > Solanum chiquidenum. The sequence goes on from JAJOOS010027496.1 coordinate 7,182, forward strand.
AACAAGGCTTACTCAGTGGTGATATCTGAAGAGAGTCGTAGATCACTGGGAAAGGCAGTACATGTAGGGGAATCTATGGATGGTACAACTTTGTTTAGCAACAGGAACAAAATAACTGGAAATCACATAAATCCTGAAGGAAGTTATAAAGATGCTGAGAATAATTTCAAGTCAGGGAGGAAAAATGATTTCTATTGTGATCATTGTGGAATAAGAGGTCATACAATAGAAAGATGCTGGAAGGTGAATGGATGACCTAGATGCTAGAGGGAAGAGAACATAGAACTCATGCAATCAAAATAGATCGGGAGGATTCAACACATCTGCTAATGCAGTGAAGTTTGAAGAATAACAAGCACATGAGAAAGACCTTCATCTGGAAATGCAAATGAAACAGGTAAAAAAACATGCATCATGTTTACTCAAGATCAGTATGAACAACTGTTGAAGTTGATCAACAAGGATAGTGTGACAGAAGAGAAAAATGTGACAGGTATACTTCACTCTTTCCTAGCCAAACATAACATTGATTATGTTAAATTGATAGTAGATTCCGGAGCAACTAATCACATGACTTACAACAAAAAATTGCTTAGTGACATTAAAAATTTAGATGACAGTTGTCCAAGAAAAGTTTACTTGCCAGATGGTAATACCATTGAAGTATCATGTATTGGTTCCTGTGATTTGGAAGATGGGAGTAAAGTTACTAATGTCTTGTACATATCAAAGTTTCAGTACAATCTTCTCTCAATATCAAAACTAACCAGGGATTTAAAGTGTTTTATCAGTTTTTATCCTGATCTATGCATCATGCATGACCTTCACAGTGGGAAGGTGAAGGGGATTGGTAGAGTTGTTGATGGATTGTACAGGATGCAGTTACAGCTGAAGGATTTTCAGAAAACTATGATGGCAACTGTACAGTCCAAAATTACTGATGCAGGTGAAGACTTAGCAATCTGGCACCAAAGGCTGGGTCATTCTCCTGACAAAGTATTAGGGAAGATACCAAACATGAAGTTCAAGTCAAGTAGTAGTAGAATGAAGGACTGTACTATTTGTCCATTTGCTAGACAAGGGAGATTACCCTTTCCTACTGGAAATAATTGACTTGTTACACCACTAGAAATGATACATGCTGATGTATGGGGACCTTATAGAGTGTGTAATCATGATGGGAGCAAATACTTTCTTACCTTGGTTGATAATCATAGTAGAATGACTTGGATTTTTTTGTTGAAGTTGATGTAATTGTCATATTGAAACAGTTTTTTGCATTAATAAAAACTCAGTTTGGTGCAACTATCAAAGTTCTTAGAAGTGATAATGGTACATAGTTTTTTAACTCAGAATGCAATGCTTTGTTTCAATCTTATGGGATGATCCATTAGAGTTCATGTGTGCATGCACCTCAACAGAATTGTTTAGTTGAGAGAAAACAAAACATATTCTAGAAGTTGTTAGAGTAATAAGACTTCAAGGTTATTTACCTCTCAAATTTTGGGGAGAGTGTCCAAAATATTGTTTACATTATCAATAGATTGCCACTGTCTGTCTTGAATGGTAGATGTCCTTCTCTACAACACATGAGGACTATTGGGTGTTTATGTTTTGCAACCATAACAAAAGGAGACAAGTTTGAACCTAAGTCTGTAGGGGCAGTTCTCATGGGATGCTCAGCCACTCAAAAGGGATATAAGTTATATAACTTGTTGACTAACAGTTTTTTTGTTAGCAGGGATGTAAACTTTCAGAAATCAATTTTTCATTTTCAGCTGTTGCAAATTGGCAAGCTAACCTTGTTTCCAAATAATGTTATGACTATTGATTCAACCCCACTCCTGCTGGTGTACCTGATCTAGCACCTATGAATACACCACAAAGTCTTCAACATGCTGATGTTAATGGATCCACCGATGTGGTGGCTGATGTAACTTCTCCTGCTTCAGTACCATCTCTTGTTCTTGCAGCTGTGGAGGTTAGAAGATCTACCAGACAAAAAACTCAGCCTTCATGAATGTATGAATATATTTGCAGCTATAAGCCTCACACAAGTTCTTCCAACTCCTGTCAATATCATATGTCCAATTACATGTCAACTTCAGGCGTGTCTGGTACCTATCAAGCTTTTCTCACCAAGCTTACTTCCTTGAAAGAGCCTCAAAGTTATGCTGAGGCTGTTCTGGATCCTAAATGGATTCTAGTTATGCAACATGAGCTTCAGGCTCTCCAAGATAACAACACTTGGTCTTTAACTAATTTACCATCACATAAGGTGCTCATTGGTTGCAAATGGGTATATAAAATCAAGTACAAGGCCAATGGAGATGTTGATAGATCTAAAGCCAGATTAGTGGCTAAAGGTTATAATCAGCAGGAGGGACTAGACTAACAATAAACTTTTTCTCCTGTGGTGAAAATGGTCACAATGAGGGTTGTTCTTGCCCTTGCAGCTTCTCATAATTGGTGTCTTCACCAAATGGATGTATACAATGCCTTATTGTAAGGAGATTTGATAGAAGAGGTGTATATGCAAGTACCACAGGGATTTTCCAGCCAGGGGGAGAATAAAGTATGCAGGCTGCAAAAATCTCTATATGGACTCAAACAAGCTTCAAGGCAATGTAACTTGAAGCTTACTGAGGCATTACTTGATTCTAGTTTCACTCAAAGTCATTTTGATTATTCCTTGTTCACAAAGAAGCTGGATACAAGAATAGTGATCATACTAGTTTATGTGGATGACCTTCTAGTAACAAGGAATGATCATCAACTCATTTTGGAAGCAAAGAAAGTACTGCAGTCTAGGTTTAAGATAAAAGATCTTGGTGAAATGAAATACTTCTTTGGGATTGAGATTGCAAGATCAAAACATGGTATCTTGATGAATCAGAGGAAGTTTGTTATGGAGCTGATCACAAAATTGGGGCTTGCAGGATCTAAACCAACAACTACTCCTATGGAATTTAACCAAAAGCTAACAATAACTGAATTAGACGATCACATAGGAATGAATAGAGATGAGAAGTTAGAGGATGTAGGACCATATCAAAGATTGATTGGAAAGCTTCTATACTTAACCATGACTAGGCCAGATATATCATATGCCATCCACACACTCAGCCAATTCATGCATTGTCCAAAGAGGTCTCATATGGAGTCTGCCTTAAGAGTTGTGAGGTACATTAAAAATGCTCCAGGACTTGGTGTTCTTATGAGTTCAAAGCAGTCAAATGGGCTCATAGGTTTCTGTGATGCAGATTGGGCAGCATGCCCTATGTCAAGAAAATCAGTTACTGGTTATGTGATGAAGCTTGGTGACTCACTGATTTCTTGGAAGTCTAAGAAACAAACAACTATATCTAGAAGTTCAGCAGAAGCAGAATATAGAAGTATGGCATCAGGAGTATCAGAAATCCTATTGCTTATTGGGTTATGCAAGGAGTTGAGTGTGAAGGTTCAATTGCCAGTAACTTTACACAGTGACAACAAATCAGCAATACAAATTGCTGCAAATCCCATTTTCTATGAAAAGACAAAACACATAGAAATTGATATACATTTAATTAGGGACAAAATTCAGGAAGGAGTGGTCAAGACTGAATATATTTCTTCAAAGGATCAAGAGGTTGATCTGTTGTCACGACCCGATTTCTCAAGTCATGATGGCACCTACTATAACCCACCAGCAGGTAAGCCAACCCGTAACCCGAAACAACAAGTAATGGGTATGAGGGTAGAAACTAAACAAGAGTAGGCAAATAACAATATACACAGGCGGAAGCAAACCAAAACATAAATACAAATAAAGATCCCTCCCAGAACCTGGAAGTCACTAGTACAGAGCTACTAACAAAATGAGTACAAGTCTCAAAAGTGGACAACATAGACTGGACTGTCTCGAAAGGTAAAAGACAAGTCTATATATACAGATGGAGACTGAAATAGTACAAAACGTCGTGTGCTCACTCCCGTCTCCGGATCAGTCTGCTCCAAGCTCGATCAACGCTGACTACTAGTGCCCGGACCTGCATCACGAAATAGATGCAGA
>JAJOOS010027497.1:0-16303 GCA_029582725.1 Solanum chiquidenum
AATATTCACAATTGTGAAATATCAATGAAAATGAATATAATTGTTCTGTAAATTTCCATTTTGGCAATGAGAAATTACTCTATTCTTTCACTTCATTTTTGTTGTTTCGTATAATTTTCCACCATATTTTTTTAAGCATTAATATAAATAAATAATTATTTAATTTCAACTTATCACAAAATTTTAAAAACACGTTAATACATTATATGACACGTTTTTCATTTAAGTTACACAATTCAAAAATCGGGTGGGGACCAATAGTATTAATTTGGGTATTTTAATTATGATTCATTTTAGAGGAAATTGGGTGGGTATTGGGTGATGGGGCAGATAGTTAAGTTATGGGTTAAAAAAAGGGGTCAAACGGGTAGTTCAATAGGATTAAGACACGTGTAAAAAAATAGGGATCCGTTAGTGAGAGGGGTATATGTGTACCTATAATTGGACGGCAAGGACTTATGTGGACGCAAAGTATAACGGAGGGCATATACGTACCATTTATTAAAATTCGGGGGTAAATCCGTCCCTTTTCCCTAAGAAAAATGGCACAGAGAAATTCTTGACGGAAAAAAATGTCAAATAACTTGAGCATAAATTTAACTACCTTATACATGTTCTTAATAACAACAATTACATGAATAATGTAAAAATCAAGCTAAAAAGATATCAAGAAAATATATAATAAATAAATAAATAAATGAGAAAGTAATACAATACAAGCATCATTTTTACAACTTTCATTATAAAAAAAAATGAATTTAAAATCGATTCATCAATTCATAATTTTTCGAACCTTTATCGTTATCGGTATTCATTTCACAAGCCGGTCTTCATTGAAGAATTTTATTCTTCAAGATTAAAACATAAATATAATACCACATGAAATATATACATATTACTACTTTAAATATGAAATAATAGAATGATCATATTTATAAAGATAAAATGATGGAATATCATAAGGCGTTTTAAATTTTAAATTAAATATTTAGGAGTTATGAATATGAAAAGTATGAGTTATGAATATTATTAAGAGTGAAAATGGAATAAATGAGTTGTGAATGTAAGACTTTTAATAAAGCAAATGAAGGAGGAATAAAAACAAAATAAAGAAGAGAGAAAATAGTGTTTATTGTCTATAGTTATGTGGGAACTATTTCATGAAAATGGATATCAACCTTTGTTGTTTAAATGAATATCAAGAAATAGTTTTAGATTTTCTAATAAATTATACAAATAGAAAAAATTAAGAAAATTGTCAAAAACTTAAATAAAAAGATTAATGAAATTGTAATTTTTTTTAACAATCATACTAATTTATTGTGTATAAGTTATTATATTTCTTAATGAAGAATTGAGAAGTCACTCCAAATTCCAATCATGCATTCTCCTTTCTTAATTACATTCAATTATTCTACTTTAATTTTTTTTAAAAGAGGAAAATAAAGAAAAATATCAAAAATAAAGGAGAAAATAAAGATAAATATGAATGGTGGTCTTAGAGAGGTGTCACATCATCTTTTATATATATTAGTTTGGGGCTGTTTGTTAAACAAGGTTGCGGATAATTATGTTGTAAATACAACATATTTTTCTAAAATTACCTTAGCATTTTTGTATTCAAAATACTCTTGTATTCTATGCATTTTCATTTCATGTATAGGAAATATAATTGATGTGGGTCTTAAACTAGCATGCAGATATGCTTGTTCCATTTCTTGTATTGCTTTATCAAAATGATGTACAGTTTTTTTATGCCTCCAGGCTCTTCTTCTTATTCTGTGTACATGTTGTTGAATATTTTTCATTTTTACTTATGCTAACAGCATGAATATAAACATGACGTTGTATAACACATGAATTGGACGAAAATCAATTATTTTTTATTCCCTATAGGTACTAAGTATTTCTAATATGTTGTGAGTATCTAGTATAATATAGTATGGTTTGATTGTAAAAATATCTATATGAAATAAAAAGTTGATTTTTATATCTATCTTCTCAAAATCTATAAATAGTCTTAAGTGAAGGTTGCGATCTTCAGCCATAAGGAGGAACAATAAGAAAGTAGCCGGAGACTGAGGTCATTAGGGTGAAAAACTGTTCATTGCCTGAAGGAGAACTACTGAGGTAGTGATAAGGACTATTCATCGATTGAAAAGAAGAAATGTATACACACACACTTTTTATTTTATATTAATATTTTTATGCACAAACTATATTATATTATATCAATATACTGATTATATATATATTATTTTTTATATCAGAACAAAAAAATTGTACTAACAATATTAAATTAATGTACTCAACTAAATAATATAATAACTTTTTATAATTAATTTTTAAAATATTTACATATAAATAATAAATATTAGTTAATTTTAAATTTTAAATTTTGTTACTTTTTATAAAATTCAAGAGTGGGGTAAATATTTTTATTCTATTGTTAAAATAAATAATAACATGACATGACATTTCATTAGGAGTGAGGTTTATATTTTGAGGAAAATAGGAATAACTCGATAATATTGTGGTCTTAAAAGAAATAAAAGTGATTACAAGACAAATTTTCAAACATGGATGATTATCTAAGAAATTTGCTCCGATTTTTTTTTTACATCGCAATTCAATACTTTCTCCATCCCATATTAGTTGTATTAGTTAGTTGCCTTTATATATATATATATTAAATTACTTGTTTATTCATTAAATTAAAATAAAATTAGTTTTAAAAAAATTCTCACTTTATCCCTACAATTAATACTCTTAAGGAAATATAATTAAAAAAAAAATTAACTAGAAAATAATGGATTCATTAAATGTTTTGAATTTCATGAAAATTAGTAGTGCTATTCTCAACATGGAATATAATTATTGAAATTGTAAAATATTATTATTATTTTGTAGAGGTATTAATTAATCAATAAATTAATAAATATTACATTAAAGAATATTTTTAAAATGTAATGAATATACCTTATTCCCCTCCTTAAAAACAAGGGATACTAAAAAGGAAGAAGAATGGAAGAATAAACAGCAATGAAAGATAAAAAAAAATAGAAGAAAGAGAGTGAATAGAGTATTAAAGTGAATACAAATAAATGCTTCTTGGGCAGTGTTTTTTATTGGGAAGGAAAATTTTGTTGAGCAGTGTAATTTCTTGAAACCATCTAGTGATTTAAGACTCTTCTTTTAGTGGTTTTACTTTAGAAGGTACTATGGGTGCAAGAAAAAAATATATTTACCTTATCACTCTTTCCATCCTTGTGAAATTACGACCTTACCCTGAAAAAGTAAGGTCGTGCCAAAAAAGTATCCTGCCAAATATATTTTCCATTTTTGAAAAATAATCCAACACTAATGGGATAACATTTTTAGAGATTCGAGAAAACACGGATTCCAACAAATCTTATAAATATGCATTTTTGAAAAATAATTCATATGTTATTGTTTAAAAAATTTAGCCAAATTTTCTGACAAAAAGGATTTTTCCGTTTAAAAATATGCATTTTTGAAAAGGAAAAATCCTTTTGGCCAGAAAATTTGGCTAGAATGATATTTTACCTATGTTATTTTATCTTTTTGAACATTTTTACCATTTTAACTCTAATACCTTTTAACTAAAAAATGAAAAAAAGATTAGTTTATTTTAAAAAAAAAAAAAAATTATAAACTTTTTAATTTTCTGACCAAATTTTGTGGTCATTTAAGATTGCCCTCTTGAAAAATAATTCAACACTAGTGGAATACATTTTTAGAGATTCGAGAAAACACAGATTCCAACAAATATTATAAATATGCATTTTGGTAAATAATGCAACAGTGGGACAACATTGTCGTTTGGTAGAGCGTATAAGAATACTGTTAAATAGAGTGTATTAGTAATGCTTGTATTAGCAATGCATGTATCAATTATGCTTGCTTTAATTATACATAGATTATTTTTATGCATTGTTTGGTTTGAGGCATTAAAAATAACATGCATTGCATTAAAAAAAAAAAATTACAAAGATACCCTCTACTATTATGATGGAAAGATGTAAAAAGGGATTTGAGGGGCAAATGAGTCTTTAATTGAGCTAATGCATGCATTAAAACCATTGCATTGCTATACCTAGAAATCCGTGGTATTAGTAATATATACCTTAATACGCAATAGAGTGTATAACTAATGATTGCATTAGTTATACATAGGTTAGAAAAGAGTACCAAACAAGGTACTAGTAATATACAAGGCTAATGCATGTATTATTTTTCCTAATACACTCTACCAAACGACCCCTAATTTTTAGATTTGTGTAATTCTAATAAATTAGGTTAGTGGCACACCTAAGAAAATACTCCCTCTGTCACTACTTACTTGTCCACTTTTGAATTGGCACACCTATTAAGAAAATAATTAATGGCATAGTGAGTTTACCATTTTACCTATATTAATTATGAAGTGGATGAAAAGTTCTACATTTTTCAAAATAAATTAGTCATTTAATTGATGGTATAATAGGTAAAAAGAATTTGTCCTTTCTTGATTTGTCAAAATGGACAATTAATTAGGGATAACTATAAAAGAAAAAGTGGACAAGTAATTAGGGACGGAGGGAGTAATAATTAGCATAATGAGTTTATCATTTTACCCCTATTAATTGATAAAATCTCAAAATCAATTTACTCATTAAAAAGATTCTACCTTTTTAAAAATCATTAACTTTCTAAATAAATCGAGAGTATAATAGATAAAAATACTATTTTTTCTTGATTTGTCAAAAATGAGAAGTAAAAAAAAAAACAAGTAAACGTCAAAATTAAATATAAAAAAAGGAACAAGAGAGAGTATTCAATATGTCCTTCAAAAATGCATTTGGAGAATAATCCAACATATAAGTGTGACAATATTTTTGGAAACTCCAGAGAGACATAGATTCCAACAAATATCAAGATTCATTTTCATTTTTTGCATGAAGAAATTAACCATGTTGTTCCAACTTTCGATTTATTCTTCACATATATTTTGGATCCTCTCAAACCTATACCTTCTTTTTTTTTGAAGAATCCAATAAGGTGTAACAATATTTTTAAAAAATTCAAACAATGCAGTTCCCAACAAGATAATAACACTAGCTAAAAACTTAACACTTACTTTAAAAGAATCACCAGCCAAAACAACACAAGAATTTGGTGAAATATTGACATCAATCCACTCTCCATTTTTGTTGATTTGTAATCCATTGACTTGATTTTGTGTTATAAAAGTCAAAAAGTTACCTTATGTGTGCTCACCCAATCCAGCAGCTTTATTATTTTCATCTCCACTAATAATTGATGATCCCTTGTAATGTGTAAATCTAAATAGGGAATAATTGGTATTTAACAATTTATCAATGTGATTTTTTAATCTCAAATTCTCCAAAATCATTATTTTCAACATTTCATCCAATTCCACAAGTGGATTAGAATAAGATTTTATCAAATCGCTGCAAAAATTAATGCACATATAATGTTAGTATAAACGTATAAAGAAGGTTGAACATATTTAAAAATATCTTAAGTTGATATCATGTTTCACTTAGACACGTTAATTAAGTTTTGTATTTTTATTTATTTTTAAAATTGGGGTAGTGAAGAGAAATGAGAAGGTGAATCAAACTCTTATTCTTCATACCCCAAATATTTTAATATTATTGTCCATATCTTTAAAATTGGGGTAGTGAACAGATTCGAGAAAGAGATAGTCTCCTAATTTTTTATTGAATAGACCATGACTTCATTCATATACCAAATATTTTAATGTTGAGTGTGATATATAAAATAGATTCGAGAAAGAGATTTTCATTTCCTCTCTCCTATTTTATTTTACTGAATTTTGTTTTTTCTAAAAGAAAAAACTAGTAGTTTCTCGCTTTTTCTAAGAGATAAAACTTGAATAAATTAACATTTCATAGAACTGTTGAAATATCAGATAGTCAAAACAACTGAGCTATTAAATATTTTTAATGTTGTAAACTTTTGAATCACTATTAATTATGAAGTAGATGAAATAAAAATTTAATTTTTTAATTTTTTTTTATCTTTTTCAAAGTAATTAATGGAGGACATAACAGGGAAAAAATTGTCTTTTCTTAATTTGTCAAAATGGACCAGTAAAAAGAAAAATTGGACAAGTGATTAGGAACAGATGTAGTAGTTGTTCACTATACTGTTTTGAGATGTTCAACAATAATTATTCACTTTATGAAATCTATGAATAATTTTATATTTAATTGCTATATTGCCCTTATTATTAATTATAGTTATTTTCCTTAGTCTATTTTTTAAAGATATTGTATTTATTATATTCAAATGGTGATATACTAAAATTACTTTTTTATTTATAGTTTCTTAAGAAGTAGGTAAACTCAATACAGTAATAAATATTTCATTTGTTTAAAAAAGAATACTTTCCTTTATAGTTTGTTTAAAAAACAATGACCTCTTCTTTTTTTTGTAAAATTTTAATTTTAGTTTTTCACGTGACATGTTTAAGATCACAAAATTAAAGAATAATTTTGTACATTTGACATAACTTTAATTTAGAATTATAAAATTTAAAAGTTTTCTTTATTTTGTTAAATTTCGTGTCAAATTAAATTAAATCACTTTTTTTTTTAAATGGAGGGAGTAAATATTGTTGCACAGTAGAAGTACTGATTCATGTGTCACTAAAAGTAGACGGTTTTATGTCTATTTCTCGTCAATAACTTAAGCGTGTTATATTATGATCCATTGGACGCGTTTAATTCCGTGCTTCACTTGAATTTTTCATTTTCCAATGTAAAATCAGTCTGTAAAATTCTACTTTAATAAAGTTAAAGTATTACTCCCTTTGTCTCTAATTATTTGTCTATTTTTCTTTTTATAGTTGTCCTTAATTACTTGTTCATTTTGACAAATCAAAAAAGGAATAGTTTTTTTTACATATTATACCCTCAATTAAATAACTAATTATTTTGAAAAATGTAGAACTTTTCATTCACTTTATAATTAATAGGGGTAAAATGGTAAACTCACTATGTCATTAATTATTTTCTTAATAGGTGTGTCAATTCAAAAGTGGACAAGTAATTAGGGACAGAGGGAGTACTATTTAAATAGCAAATTATTGGTATATTTCAATTTCGTCTCTTTCGTCGTGATTCCATTAATTTAGCAGGATTATTTTTAATTTCTTCAAAATCAAATAAAAGATTTTCTTAAATTCACATTTTTGTGATTATTCATATCAGATAAAGAATTTAATTAATGATAAATGTTTATATACATATATTTCTTCTTACAATAGCAAGACTGTAGCTGAAGGGTAGTCGTCCAAACATAAATTTAGAGGTAAATGATTTTTTTAACATATCCACTATATCAAGATACATCATGTATCAAAAAGTATCATGATACATTATATATCAAAAAAAATTATTATGTTGCCGACTCAAGAATTATTGTTGGTCCCCAAGGGAACCCTCATCCTGGTTGACTATAAGCGGAAGACTAACTCAAGTATACACAAACATCAAATTGAAAGAAATATTTAACAACAGTTTACTGAATCTCAAAACTCTCTAAATATTGTGTGTATGAAACATAGTTTTGAATAAAATATCTAAAATTGAAAGACTCTCCAAAGTTGTCTATCTATGAAGTCTCTATTGTATAAAGATGGGCGTGGGAACAAGACCCACGACACCTCCAAATGCTATTACTAACAATTCATAAAAACTAGAGTCCTCCAGAAGCAAGGAGGCATCACTCAAAAGCTAGCGAACGGATAAAGTGATCTCAACGAAACTCTTGTTGAGGATCCTAAGTACATGAATCTGCACCATAAAAAGATGCAGGTCGAATGACATCAATACATTGAATGTACAAGTATGTAATATAGTTGAATAACAAATAGCTGAACTTAAATATCTAAAGGTAACTCAACTGATGTATAGTATAAATCATGATGAAAAATCATTTAAGCTCTTACCGTAAGGATACAATAGTAGCAAATACTGAACTAAAATATATAAATAAAAATACAATTTACTATACTTTACTTGGGAGTTTCTCTAACCTACAACCATCACTATGAGTCTCACGATGATACAACATCTTACCCACGTTATCAGAGCCGCTCTATACCCTGTCGGAGTATAGAACGCAACTAAACTGATGGATCCACTAAAAAGCCTTCTTGAGGAAGGTGAGGAGTCGTCAGTCTGATGGTACGATCTTATCTATGCTAGCGTAGGTTATGGAGTTTGAGTTATCTTTACTCTTACCCCAAATCGGTGCTTAATACTACTCCCAAAATTTAATTGTATGTTCATGTAAAAGTACTCTCCGATTGAGATAATTTCTCAAAAGGTCTCTTTAAGAGGTAATTGAAGTTATACTAAATCTTTCTGAAAACTCTTTATATTTTTCTGAAAATAGCGCTCTTTTTTTCAATGTAAAAATGATACATCTCGAACCATTTAAGTTCCCTTAAACTCCTTTTGAAAATAATGCTTTAAACTTTCCTTTAAACTCGCTTTAGTTTCCAAAATCAATGTAAGGAAAATTACTTTCTCAAAATATTTTTAGTGAAATTCATAAAGTATCGCAATCTCATAATATAGGAATTTCATAAAACTGAGGGCATAACCCTAGATTTAACTTTCTACTGACTGAATTGAGATGTAGAGTGTGAGGACGAACTAGTCCAACACTATGAATAGCCTTACATACCTAGAAGAACAAAGTTCATGAAGAAGTTTGGAGAAAAACTTGATTAATCTTGAACTTGAGGAAGAACATTAGCTTTCTTAGAGGAAATCTTTGAGCTTGGAATCTTGGGGCTTGATCTTAGAGAAGAAACTTTGTTATGAAGTTCTTAGAGTGGAGGAACTTGGAAAAATCTTGAATGGAAAGTTTCTCTTTATATCTTAAATTTTTGACATGGAAGTTTTAGGGTTCTTGATATAGAAGAAGAACCCTACATGATAAGGGCCCAGTCCAATACAGACAGCACACCCCTACTTCAAACGCACCTATGTATCGACTGAATCACTTATTTGTTCTAGTCGGTGGAACTAGTGAACCACGCGAGCTGATTAGATGTGTGAGGAGGAGAGCTCATAATACCCCATTTGATTGATCCAACCTTCTCTTCGCTTCTATAGTGAATCACCTACTAAAGGGGAAAGCCTGCACGCCTTATTTGAAACTACTAAGGCAGACGGTGGACTCTTTCATTACGTAAGGGAAGAAGGGGCCTAAGCACGGTAGATGCCATATTTTGAGAGAATTTCTAGATACTTGACTATTTAGATTGATGATTTTGAGAGAAAAATTAGTTAGTTGAATGATATATACTTGATTAAAACATTCAAAATGACTTAGAATAGGGTTTAAAAACTTGGGAAAGGACCAAAATAACCTTGTAATGCATGCAAGAAGTTGCTGAAAAAATTTAGCAGCAAGGCTTCACGGAAGGCTCTACGGTTCATGGAACATTCCACCGTCCGTAGTTGTCATCCGTATAACGTCGACTGCTTGCCACGACTTCACTAAATCGGGCATAACTTTTACTCCAAACTCAAAATGGAGCAAACTTGGTGGCATTGGAAAGAGAACTCATAGACCTTAATTTAATAGTCATGGGCCACCGTAATTATTATGCGCTTAGATATATGATCATTTGAAGTTACTCTAAGTAGAATTTTATATCAAAACTTAATCGTTAAGGAAGCTTTCAACTCAAATTTGTGCTAGGGGATTCTAGTGACCTTAATTCATATGCAAATTCATTCTCACACTAAAGAATTGACCTTAAAACCTAAGAACAATTTAAGAATCACATGTACAACCTTATACGCAAATTAAATTAAGAATGGTTTGGGTCTTAACTTTGAAATTCTTAAGGTGTTACAACATCACACCGAATTATTTTGGTCATAACAAGTGGTATTAGAGTCAGGTTCAATGATAGAGTCAGGTTCAATGATTTAATAATGGTTCCCAAGTTCAATGATGGAGCTAAGTTTAGTGGTTCGATAATCGATGGTTGAATTAAAAAGTAGGTGTTCATCTTGGCGAGTATAGTTCTAGCCACAACCTATTTGATAGTAATAGAGACTTTTGTTTGAGAATTATATTTTTAGAGAGGTTTTTTTGTATCAAGACATAGATTTTGGAAAGGAGATGCAAGCTATTGAACATTATGTAAAGAAGATGTAGCAAATTTATTCTGTCATATATTCAAGCCAAGAGGGAGATTTGTTGGGTATTTGCCCTGAGTTTTCACCATAAATAGGTTTTTCTTTCCCTTAAAGGAAAACATAAAATCTCCATATTTGGCTAGTTCTTTTCTTGTAGGAAAATATTTAGGACTCTAGAAATAGAGATTTATTCCTTCTAACTTAATCATTCACAGTGTAGTCCTAGGGGCTTTAAGAGTTTTGGTTAGGGGGAATTTGTGGAACACAAGTTATACGTTATCACTTGTGTGAACTTCTTTGTATTTCGAGTGAATTGGGTGAGGTTATTTCTCTCTAGATTTTGTACTCTCATAATTATACAGTGGATTGCTCATCTCCTTTGTGGACGTAGGTCGATTGACAGAACCACGTTATATCTTTGTGTCTTATGGTATATTTCTCATTTGTCTTCTTAGTCATAGTCTTTTGAAGTTTACTTTACTAGCTTCTGCATGACACCGAATTATTTCGATCATAACATGACCTCATAATGATTAAGTTGTGTGGAAAAAGGTTTTTGTTCCAGAACAAAAAATCCAAAATAAATTAACATGAAATAAGGTTCTTTTTAAATAACGGATATAAATAGTTATGACCAACCAAAGTATTTTAAACAAGTAGAGCATATTAAGCAATGATAATGTTACCTATCATAAGATTCAATGCTGCCAGTTGTTTCAATCAGAACATAAAGTTATATGAAAACTCCATGTATGGAGGTTAAGTCGAGTTGTATTGAATATGATCATTGATACATTGAATATGTACATGTATGTTTTTATACTGGTCTAATAGTCCAAAGATACAAAATATCTAAAACTAACTTTGTAACTAACTCATGTCACCTCAACATTCTGTTAACTAACTACACTTATGACTTAACTAACTCAACCATACATATTGTTAACTCTTTACACTAGTTAACACGCCCCCACAAGCTTATGGTTGGCAAGCATTTTTCATCCCAAGTCTACTCAGTAACAGACTATGTTGTGCTTGTCCCAGACTCTTAGTAAGTAGATCAGCAAGTTGATGTTTGGTGTTGACATGCTCAGTTTGCAACATCCTTTGACAAAGCCTTTCTCTAACAAAGTGACAGTCAATGTATGTATGCTTTGATCTTTCATAGAAGATAGGGTTGGTAGCTATCTGAATAGCTGTCTTGCTGTCATTGTTTTGACCGGAAGAGTTACACTAACCCCCAGCTCTTTGTATAGGCATATTATCCAGGTTACTTCAGTTGCACAGGCAGTCATACTTTTGAATTCTGCCTCTGCTGAGCTTCTTGATACTATTTCTTGCTTCTTAGACTTCCAATAAAATAGTCTTCCTACAAACTTCACCAGATAGCCTGTAACTGACTTTCTGGTTTCTAGACATGCACCCTAATATGAACCACAATAAGCTGTGAGTTGAGTAGTCTTTTCTGCTGGAATTAATAATCCTAGGCCGAGAGCTTCCTTGATGTACCTTATCATTCTCAGTGCTACCTCCATATGTGATTGCTTAGGACAATGCATGAATTGGCTCAGTACTTAAGCAGTGAAGGCAAGATCTAGTATGGTCATAGTTATGTAGAGAAGCTTCCCTACCAATCTTTGATACTTTGTGGGATTAGTGAGTAACACATCACTTTCAGTACTTGAACTAGGTACAAGTTCATCATATTGTACATATGTGAGTTTTTTGTTTAGCTCCAAGGGTGTGTGAACTGGTTTGGCTCCCCTTAGACCAGTATCAGAGACAAGCTCTAAAACATACTTCCTTTGTATCATTAGTATCCCTTTGCTAGGTCTAGAGAACTTAATTCATAGGAAGAGTTTTAGCTCCCCTAGATCCTTCATCTTGAACCTCTGGTGAATTTCATGTCTAGTACTGTACATGAGTTGATGATTGCTCCCAGTGATCAGAAGATCATCTACATATATTAACACCACTACAATATCATTACCAACATGTTTTGTGAGGAGTGAATAATCATAATGATTTTGTTTAAATCCATCTAAACTAGTGCCTCACTTAGTTTCATATTCCATTGTCTAGGTTCTTGCCTTAAACCATATAAAGACTTGTGTAGTTTGTAGACCTTTTGACTTTCTCCCTATCTAGAAAACCCACTAGGAATCTCCATATATACTTCCTCTTGTAAGTCACCATCAAGAAAGACATCATGGACATCCATTTGATATATATTATATATACCAACCCCTAGAGGCAGCAAGGGCCACCACTGACCTTACAGTCACTATCTTTGTCACTGGACTAAAGCTTTACATATATCAAGTTCTTCACTAAAACCTCTAGCTACAAGCCTGGCCTTGAATCTTTCAAAATCTCATGAGGCAAGAAACTTGATCTTATAAATTCACTTGCACCCAATGGCCTGCTTGCCATTGGTAAGTCCATTATGCTCCATGTTTTGTTACACTCAAAGACAGTAATTTCCAACTTCATAGCCTTTACCCATGCAGGATCAGCAGCATCATCTTTAAAAGAAACTGGTTCAGAGAGCTGAGTAGGCTTTCAAAACATGTATGAATGCAGGAGACAAATGGTAATAAGATATGTGTTTAGCTAATGAATAAGTACAAGCAGTGGACTTAGGTTTAGTGACAAAATCCTGCAACCATAAAGGTGGTTTACTTTATCTAACTGATCTTCTAGATGGTACACCAGTAATAGAAGAAGGCAGAGCATGAACTACATGTTCAGATACAACAAGTATGATACCAGATGGAGAAGAAGTAGGAGGCACTTCAGAAGGCTCAGTGTGGGATGAAACAAACTCAGCAGTACTTGGAACATATTCAATCACTAGAAACATGGGATTAGATGAAATTTTTAGATTCCTAAAAGGAAATAAGTCTTCTGGAAAGATTACATGTCTATTGACAAAGAAGGAATAAGCATAAATATCATAAAAGTAAGTAACTTTTTTTGTGGAGGAGTAGCTCATACACATTGTAGGAACAACTCTTGATGAAAATTTATTATCTTAGGACAAGCAACATAGCATAAGTAGCCAAACACCTTAAGATGAGATAAAGATGAAGGATATAGATGTAGTCGTTCAAATGAAGACTTATATCTAGTAGCCTGGAGGGAAGTTTATTTAAAATATACACAACAGTTGTTACACACTCACCCCAGTACCTCAAAGGTATAGAGGCTAGAAATCTTAGAGATCTAGCCATAGCAAGGATGGTTCTGTGTTTCCTTTCAGCAACACCATTTTGTTGTGGTGTACACACTCAATTACTCTGATGTATAATGCTAATTTCACACATAAGAATTTGAAAATCATTATTAAAGAACTCATTGTCATTATCGCTCCTGAAGGTTTTAACACTAGTAGAAAAAACATTTTGTACTTGAGTGAGAAAACTTTTGATTACAACTATGGTGTCATATTTAGAAGCAATCAAGAAAATCCAAGTATACCTACTAAAGCCATCCACAATAGTGACAAAAAAAACTCTTTCCATTATGAGTGGGCACTTTGTAAGGACCCAAAGATCACAATGCAATAATTCAAATACAGCTTTGGTCCTATGAGTTCTTAAAGAAAATGGAAGCTTAGTCTGCTTGACTATAGGACACACAGTGTAATGATGGTGATCAGTACTACTTAGTGATCTGAGAGGCTCATGCCTCTTTATTACATCAAAGGGAGCATGTCCTAGTCTTTTATGCCAAATATCATAAGATTTAGTCTTTACAGAATTAACATAAGATACCCTACTATTGATCATCTGCTTTGGAGTGTAGCTTGGTCCTTGATGTAGTATGTAAAGTACATGCTCTTGTTTACCAATCCCTTTCACCTGACTAGTGTACATGTCCTGGAAAACATAAAGGTCAGGGAAAAAACTTACCATACATTGTAATTCCTTTATGATCTTTGAGACTGATAATAAATTAAACTTGAACTCAGGAAGAAATAGCACATTTGGAAAAGACTGATTAGTAAACGCACAAGTGTTGTCAATATGAGAAACTAACACAACTTTACCATTTGGCAAATGAACTTTACTGTCAGTATAAGCAGGAGTTTCTTCAGCTTTGTCAAGAACATCAAAATTATAAGTGATATGATGAGAGGCTGCACTATCTACTATCCACTTTCTACCTACATAATTACAAGATAGAGCTACAAGAGAGCTACATGTATCATCAAAAGTTGTTATGTTGGCAGATGACTCTATGACATTTGAACCACCAAGTTTTGAGAGTAGTTGAAGAATTTGATGGTATTGATCTTTAGTGAAGAATGCTTCATTGGGTGAAACTGCACCAAATACTGTTTGGTTGTTAGTGTTAGTGTTAGTCCTGACCTCATGGCCAACCTCATTTTGTGCTGCTACCTCATTTGCATGCAAACTAGGTTTCCTCTTAGACTTAAAGTCTACAAGATAGCCAACAATCTTGTAACATTGATCCTTAGAATGACCTTTGCACCCATAGTGTTCGCATATGAGAATTTTTTTTCTATTATTGTATCTTCCTCTTCAAGAACTTGCATATCCTTCTTCTGAAGTATTGGCACCATTGCTATATCCTACACTAGAACCTCCTTAAAAAGAACCTTTAGAGGTGCCTGCACCACTAGTGTAAGTGTTACCTATATACTAGTACAATGTTGTGCCTTCTATTAGCCCTAAGCTTGTGAAGACAGAGCTAGACAGATTCCTCTGACTCTTTTGATCAATTAGTAGTGCATAAGCTTGGTTAAGAGTATAAATGGGACTTATAATGAGAATTTGACTCCTAGGAGTGGAGTAGAAATCATTTAGACCCATTAAGAGCTGCAATAGCCTTTGATAATCACAATACTCACCAATTTTTTTTTACTTAGAACAAGACATAAGAGCTTCATATTCATTCCATAGATCTCTCAACATAGAATGATGTTCATCAATAGGCATAGTGCCCTGAATTAATGTACTTTCTATGTAGTTGGAAGATTCTAAATCCATTTACTATATCAAACCTTTCCCTCAGATCCAGCCAAATTGCGTGCATCAGATGCACACACTACGGATGCACACACTATAGAACTTAGAATACCAGGCCTTACATCATTCATAATCCAACTTAATACTACATCATTACACTTATCCCAATTGTCATACAATATTAACTCAAACATAGATTTCGAAAATCTTTCATTTACAAAACCTTACTTGTTTTTCCCTACCAGACCAATCCTAAAGGACCTACTCCATAAAGGATAATTCTCTGAACCTGTCAACTGAAGAGAGATCAGATAACTACCTTGAGTGTGTTGAAGAAATTATGGATGATTTTGATCAATCACATAGAATGCGATTGGGCTAGTGACTTCATTCCTAGTGCTAGTACCCTAAGTTGCACTTTCATTCGCCATTGTAGCTAGCCTAACTTTTGATGTTTCCTTTTAATTCACCTTTGACATATGGTGAATCTGAGCAACTAATAGCCGGTGCTATGAAATTAGGAAGCTAAGATCGGTGGCTTTGATACCATGACAACTCCATGTATGGAGGTTGAGTCTTAGCTCAATTTACAGAGAAATTAGAGAAGAAAGAAGAGTTGTATTGAATATGATCAATATGTACATCTCTACCTTTTATACTAGTCTAATAGTCTAAAGTAGGGGTGGGCGTTCGGTTCTTCGGTTCGGTTTAATCAAATTTCGGTTCGGTTCTTCGGTATTCGGTTTTAGAAAAGTGTGCACCATATTTCAAACCAAACTAGATCGGTTTGGTTCGATTTTTTCTATTTCGGTTCGGTTTAGTTCGGTGTTTTTAAATCGGTTTTTCGGTGTCAACAAAAATAAAGAGAGAATATGATAAAGTAATAATATTATTCACTTCACACTTCAAACTTCAAAGTAACAACTAAGCGTCTAACAATAAAATGTAAGAACATCAATTTGTTGTTCTCACTTCAAAGTAACAACATAAAATGATAAAATCATAAAGTAGAAAGTAGAAACACCAAGTTGCTGCTCAAACTTGAATTAAATTGAGTCTTGTTTAGTTTAGACTTTAGGTCTTTAGGGTTTA
>JAJOOS010027498.1:0-32263 GCA_029582725.1 Solanum chiquidenum
TTTTTTTTATGCAATATTTTTCTTGGTAAAGAGAGTTTTAAATTCCTTATGGTTTTAGTGTCTATGCGATGAATGAATGCTAAGAGGCTTGTATTAGACCTCTTCGAGGTCGAGTACGCCGGTTACGACTAGGGGGTGCTCCCGAGTCGTGACACCATTGCCTCGAATAAATGATCTTTTTGACCAGTTGAAAGGTCCATCAGTTTTATCTTAGATCGATTTAAGGCCTGGTTACCATCAATGAAATATAAGGCCTGAGGATGTGCCCAAGACGACATTTAGGACCCGTTATGGGCACTATAACTTCCTAGTGATGTTGTTTGGGTTGACAAATGCTCCAGCAGCTTTCATGAGTTTGATGAATGGTGTGTTCAAACTATTTCTTAATTCGTTTGTTATAGTATTTATTGTTGATATTTTTGTTTATTCGAAAAGTAAGGAAGAGCATGTCGACCATCTTCGTATTGTTCTGGGTGTTTTTTGGAAACAAAAGTTGTATGGGAAATTTTCTAAGTGTGAATTTTGGTTGACTTCGGTTTCCTTTTTGAGGGATGTAGTTTCAAGGGAATGGGTAATGGAAGATCCCCAAAAGATTGAAGCATTTACGAATTGGGTTCGTCCTAGCTCTTTTACTGAAGTTTGGAGTTTTGTGGGGCTTGCTAGCTACTATCCTCGTTTTGTAAAGAAGGTTTCTTCTATTGCCACGCATCTGACAATGTTGACAAAAAAAGAGGTACCTTTCGAATAGACCAAAAAATTTGATGAGAGGTTTCAAAAGCTTAAGACTCTTTTGACAGCAGCATTCTAGCACTACCGGTGGAAGGTAAGAATTTTATTATTTATTGTGATGCTTACCATTCGGGTTTGGTTGTTGTGTTAATGAAGGATAAGAATCTTATAGCTTATGCATCGCGCCAGTTGAAGGTGCATGAGACGAATTACCCAACACATGATTTAGAGTTGGCATCGGTAATGTTTTCTCTTAAGATCTGACGACATTACTCTATGGTGTAAAGTGTGAGGTGTTTACTAATCTTCGTAGTCTGCAGTATGTGTTCACTCAAAAGGATCTTATTGAGACAACAAAGGTGGATGGAGCTATTCAAGGATTATAATGTGACCATCCAATACCATCTAGGTAAGGCTAATGTAGTGGCAGACACGCTAAGTCGAAAGGGGTTGAGTAAGGGTAGCATAGCTTGATTGAGTGCATCCAAGAGATCTTTGGCTAAAGAAATTCAAACCTTAGAGTCTAAGTTCATGTAGTTCGGCATCTCAGAGAAAGGTGAGGTGTTAGCTAGCATTGACATAATGGCAACATTCATTGAGGAGATCAAGGCCAAATAGTTTGAAAATGAGAATTTGTATGAGCTCAGAAATAAGACATTGTCTGGCAAGACATAAGAATGTGGGAGGTGTGCTCAGTTTTAAAGGAAGGATTTGTGTTCCTCGAGTGGATGACTTGGTTGAGAAATTGTTGAAAAAGTCCCATGGTTTGCGGTACTCCATTCATCAGGGTGTGACCAAGATGTACCAAGATTTGAAGCGGCTTTATTGGTTGTCAGGCCTGAAGAAAGATAGAGCGGAGTTTGTGGCTTAGTGTCAAAATTTCCAACAACTAAAATATGAGCATCAAAGTCCTGCAGATTTTCTTCAGAGAATGTCAATTCAAGAATGGAAGTGGGAAAGGATATATATGAAGTTCGTAGTTTGCCTTCCTAAGACTTTGGGGAAATTTGATTCTATTTGGGAAGTGGTTGACAGATTGACTAAGTCAGCCCATTTTATTCCAGTCAGAATAGATTATAATGTGCAGCAATTGGCTAAGGTGTATGTAAAAGAGATTGTAAGGCGTCCCGGGATGGCCCTTTCTATCATCTCAGACCATGGTACACATTTCACATCTAAGTTTTGGAGGAAAATACTTAATCAATTGGGTACACAACTCACTTTTAGTACAACTTTCCATCCGCACACGGACGGGCAATCAGAGAGAACTATCCAAGTGCCTCAAATGGTGCGATATCACTCAAGCATAGATATGGAACCGGTTGAGGCACTCTATGGGATGGGATGTAGATCACCCATATGATGGTTTGATGATGGAGATGTTAAACCTTTGGGGGTTGATTTAGTGAAAGATGTTCAAGATAAGGTAAGAAGCATCCAAGCTAAGCTTTTAGCATCCCAGAGTAGACATAACAAGTATGCAGACCATAAGGTAAGAGACATGACATTTAATACTGGTGAGAATGTGCTTATTAAAGTGTCACCTATGAAACGGGTGATGAGATTTGGTAATAAGGGCAAAATTAGTCCTAGATACATTGGACCATTTGAGATTCTTGACTTCCTAGGGCCAGTGGTGTACAAATTGGCTTTACCATCTAGCCTATCAGAAGTTCATCCGGTATTTCTTGTGTCCATATTGAAGAGATATCATGGTGACAGGGATTACATCATAAAATGGGACTGAGTATTACTAGACAAAGACCTTCAGTATGAGGAGGAACCGGTTTCTATTCTTGATCGTGATGTCCGGAAGTTGAGAGCCAAAGAAATGAAGTCTGTGAAAGTTCAATTGAAGCATCGTCCAGTGGAGGAAGCTTTGGGAAACCGAGAAGGATATGCGAGACAAGTATCCCCAATTGTTTGATAACTCAGGTACCACTACACCCTTACTTTAGCCATTTTTCATAAGTTATTCACTCGGAGACGAGTTATGGGTAAAATGGTATCTATTGTAAAGACCTGTTCCCATCGTTATAGAAAAGCCTTCGGGGAAAAATTTTGGGTCGGAAAACTTTTTCGTAGTAACTTGAGAATTCCTAGCCAAGTTCAGATGTGATTGAAATCAAAATTAGTAAGGTCTAGGGAAATCTGGTAACAAATGCGAGATCTAATGATGAATTTGATTGCATGAGGTGATAGCTAAAGAGTAAAGGAACCGGTACGACTTTATGGAATTTAATGCAGGCGAGTAGAACTCCCAAAATTGATCTTAGCGTGACCGGGTAGTTTCTGAGTGTCATGGGTTGAAGGTGTGTTGTGAATTAAGGGGTTCAAAACTCTTAATTTAGATTTCTGTTTCCATTTAAGCCACTAGGGCGGAAATATTCCCGCTAAGGCGGGGCCGCTGTGGCAGGAAGGGGGCTGCCAAAGAGGGCCAGTCGTGACTTAAGTCAGAATTAAACCTCAAAAATGCCATTATTCTACAAACTTTGTTTTTGAGAGCTAGTTAAAGACCCCAGGCAAGTTCTTGACAGTTTTCCACAAATTTTGGTGCTAAAGGTAACGATTTTACTCCACTAATCCCTTTTTTGATCTGTAGAACTTAGAATCTTGATCATATAATGTTGGGGGAGGGTTTTGAACTATTTTGGATGGTAGGAAATCCCTAGCTTCACCCTAGGATCATAATTTGGGTCTTCAGTTATTGGGTTTGTCATAAGCTAGATAAATAAGACCTAAATTATTAATCCCCTTATTGAATTCTTTGTTGTAGACCTCGAGCAAGCAGAAAAAATCCAGAAAGAGAATAATCAAGTTTCTTAGGAGGGTTCAAGCTTTGTTCGAGGTAGGTGATGGTTGTGATTTCATGTTGGTGTGATATATGTTAGTAATAACTTCATTTTAATGCATGTCTATATGTGAATGTTGCATTATTGATCACACTAAATGTAAATAAGTATGAATGAATGATTGTATGCCATGAATCAACACTAGATTTTATGATTATGAGAGTGTACATTGTGATTTTGATTCTGGCTTGTTGAATGGATCGTGTGTTACGTTCCAACACACTAACTTGGATTGGGTGCCACATTCTGGCGCATATATGGGATCGGGTGTAACATTTGGCACACTAATATGATCGGGTACCATGTAGCGGTACACTAACATTTTGGTTATAGGTTCCATGAGAGGACCATTGACTTGTCATGTTGATGTATTATTGAGAATGTGGAATTGTTGTTGATCCTGAAATGATGTCTGATATTTTATATCTTCGGTATATGCCTGTGTTATTATGTTGTGGTTACTTGGATATGTTTCACTTATTAGGATAGATATGTGATCCTAGTAGTACACTATTGTTGTGTACTAATACTTGAGTTGCTCTTTCTTTGTTCAGTACGAGGCATCTTCAGGCGGCTACTGATAGACCTCCTATAGAAGACTAGTGATCGATTCAAATTCAAGGGTGAGCCCGTTCTTCCAGGCTGCCATGAGTTCTTTATGTTTTAGTCCACTCATTTCGGACTTAAACTTTCTAGTTAGTTATTCGTATGTTTAATTGGGTTGTTCCCATTTCCTTTAGACTTATGTTTCTTGTTAGAGTTTTGGTACATTGACTTTAAGGTTCTAGGGGTGTTTTTCACAATGCTTTAGTTTGATGGTTAGAGTTTTGGAGTTTATGGGAACCCTTTTTTACTCTTGCATATAAACTTACTTCCGTATCTTTAAATTCCTTTGTTTTGATTAAGTTTTGTAGTTCTTGGGTTAGCTAATTAATATTAATGGTTCTTCAACCGGAGGGTTAGTGTGGGAGCCAATCACGACGGTATGGGTCGTGACAACGATTAAGTTTATTACTACAATTTAGTATATAACTCTTAAGCTATAAAGGGTTACATGGTACACTATCAAATTAATGGTTTTTTGGTGTCCCAGAGAAATTAATATTTATATTGCTCATGTAGATCCCAGTACTCAACAAATATCGATTCCACCTTATAGAATTGCGTCAGGTGAGTTGAAGGAGCTAAATTAAAAAAGGAGTTGAATGTCGTGCTTGATAAGGGCTTTTTATGACCCAATCTATCGCCTTGTGGTGCACTAGTGCTGTTTGTAAGTAAGAAAATGGGACATTACAGATCAGTACACATTACAGGCAGCTAAATAAAGCGTCAATAGAGAATTACCTATCATCTTCACTGAATAGACTATTTGTTTGATCAGTTATAGGGAGCTAGAAGCATTTAAAAGATTGATATAAGTTTTGGTAATTATTACCAGCTAAGGATTCGTGAAGTAGACATTCCCAACACAACTTTACGGACAATATATGGACACTTCAATTTCCTTGTCATGTCATTTGGGCTAACAAATACCCCGACATACTTCATAGATATGAGGAATATAATTTTCTATCCCTTTCTTGATATATTTAGGTACATTTTGTATGCATATGATTTAAGATTCTTAAATGGATGTAGCTTCAAGATGTAGGGCATAAGGTAAGCTTCAATATTTCTTTTCCCTTTTTTTGCAAGTATAAGGAAAAACGAAGCCTTGTTGATGATAGTGTAAGTGTTGTCTTTGTAGTGACACTTTTGTGAAGCGTACATGTATATATTATGGTGTAACTTCTCGCATTCAAAAAGATGAAAATTTTAGTTTTTTCAAAAAGCTTTGGTGCTAGTACATAAAAAGTCACTGATGGTCTATAGGTTGTACAACGGACCGTAGGTGGGACCGTCGTTGGCCAGTCCAAGTTGTCCAAAATGTCAAGGTTTCAGTATTTTTCATATGGCTGACCAAGATGGTCCGTTATCGAATGCATGAGTTATAGGTAGGTCTCGTAGGTGAGTCCCAAACATAATGAGATTTTAAGATAAATAGTTGGTAGCCACGGTGGGATGTACAACTCGTATGTGGACCCACGGACCGTACATGGTTTCAGTCACTGGGGTCCAAAATGGGAAGTATTTGATCCCACCCACACCTGACCAGGACGGTCCGTGGTTGACTAATGGACAGTAGGTCTAGCCATTAGTGAGGTCGCAATTATTTGAAGAAGGGGATTTTGGGTCTTTTTCTAATTATTCCAATCCAGTACTATTTCGTTTTACCCTATACCCTAAGCCCTATATAATCATTTTTAACCCCTAAAACACCCAATTCAATTCATTTTCCTCAGTTCTGGAAAGTTGAACAAGTTATCCTCTCCAATATTTCACTCTCTTGGGAAAAAGATGAAAGCTGGGGTTTAAAGATCAACTCTCCAAATACCCCATTGATTTCAAGCTTTTGGCATCAAGGTATGATTGTTTTCACCTATGGAGCTCTTTCCTCCTTAGGGTTGCTAAATTCCCCAATTTAAAGGTTACAAATCTCCTATTGAAGATTGGGTTTTCTTCAATGTCATGGGTTCCTTTCAATGCTGATATAATTGATTGTTTTTTGAACTATTATGCTTGAATTGAGACAATCCTATGTTTTTTAGATGAATTTCCATGAACCCATGCTTAACCCATATTTTCTAGATTATGATGATTGAAAGTGTGTTTTGAAACTATGAAAGTGGATTTTATAAAGATATGCATGTTCTTATGAAATTGATGAAAATGATATATGATGCTTTGAGAGTGAATCATAAATGTTGTTGTTGTTGATCGTTGTGGAAAGTTTTCTCACATAAAGCATTCTTACAATTGAAAGGTTTTCTCCACTAAACTATGAATCAAGTTTAAGGAGCTATTATAATGGTTAGACAAGCGGTGATTTCCCATCTTCACATAGTAAAAGACAAGTGGCGTTTACCCACGTCCCTTTAAAATAACATGAATATGATAGATGACTATTCCGTGGGAATTATGCTTAGTACCGAGTGGACAATGGTGATTACCCGTGTCCCATAAATTATGTGCCATCATAGGTTGTCTTAGATATACATTAGCTAGTTGATCAACTTAAGCTAGAAGGTCATGGTTCTTATCTTGGAAAGTGAGGACACCCCTTTTCGGTGTGGGATAGACACTGGATTCCATATTATAGCTTACATGGTCTCTATGTCGGTTAAGGCTAATTGCCCACAACACTAATTATGAACTAAGGTTACTTCTAAAACTATCACATGTGTTCAAAGATTATTTTACTTGCATTGATCACGATCATGATTATGTTCTAATCTCGTATCTTAATGTTTTAACTTGGTCTTTGCATGTCATGAAAATCTCCTTTTAGCATAGTTTGGTACCTCTATGCATTGTTGTCATACTTGGTACATTATTGTACTGGCGCATTATCTTGCCTACAATCTTCTAAGAAATGTAGTGTCCGACGCTCTGATTCCGCATCCCCGTGGCTAATGGTCACTTTGGTTATCTTGAGTAGTGGTGAATCCTCATGTTCCGAGGACTGAACCTTTTATTTCTTTTCATCTTTACTTTTCAGATATTATATGTGATGCATGGGTTACGTCCCGATCACTCTTGATGTAATAGATGGTTTTGCGACTATGTAAACTTCCGCTTCGTTTTTGACAAACTCTTTGTGATACAAATTAATTTTTTAAAATTCGCTAATTATGTTATCTTGTTTATGTATGCTAAGTGGCTTGTGTAGGGCCTTCTAGGGTCTTATACTCCATATCACGCCTAGGGAGTACTTTGGATCGTGACATATGGTTAGCTGAAAGTTCCCGATAAATCTATTTAAAAGGGAAACTCTTCTGAAATTTAATGAAATTCGGAGAGAACCAAATTTTAAGGGCCTTAATGGATAAAGTGAGGTTTAAGTGCTCGTGTGATTTTATGATGTCTTTCATTACTAAAGAACAAAAAGTTAACTACAAGAAACATTTGAGGACAACTGATCCTAAGTGGGGAGGATGTAGCATCTCAGAATGTGAGTAAAATTTATTATTTTAAGCTAGTATATTAACTCCTAGACTATAAATAACTACGTGGTGCACTATATACCAAATTAATGGTTTTTAGGGTATGCCCTAACAATTTCGTTTTTAAGAATTTTCTTCAAAGAGTTATAAATAACGAGAAGAGCAACAAAGTGTTACTCTATACCAAGTTAAATAAAGTGAGCATATCTTAAGGAAAATTGTAACGTATATATCTGATTTTCTTCCTGCTAAGGGAAGGGAAATGAAAAGAAACAAAAAGGGGAAAAGTGACCAACCCTTACTCTAGTTATCTTATCTTATTTATATCTTTTATATATATATATATATTAAAGACAAAATATAAATTAGGTGATGTGGCATTTCTTAATGGTCACCATTCATATTTATTTATCTTTTTTCTCATTTTTTATATACTTTTTTTCTATTTATATGCTATATTATAATGTTAAAAATAACGTTAAAATTATATTTTCTCAAGAACACCTCCCTCATTTACTCTTCTTTATTTCCCAGAAACTTTTTTCAGTTTCTTAATCCCAAAAGGCTATCATTAATCTTTTAAATAACTCCACTTAAATGGTTACTCTACAAAATAAAAGATTTATTTTTATCTTCCTTGTATTTAAATAACATGTCTTCACCTATCACTATATCTGTATCACAAGTACATGTTACTTGTAAAAAGAATTACTATTGATATCCTCAGGAATTTGAAAATTTGAAATGTAAAAGAAAAGTGAAGGTTTTGCACTGATCCAGTGCTCTATGACAAAACCAATGGATTTTAGGAAGTCCTATGGGACGTTAAAGGGAACCATAAAGTGGAGTTGAGTTTTTGGAATTACACGATTATGGTGTTTGACCTACGAATGAATAGGACAAGCCGTAGGAATTTGGATGAACTGTAGATGGGTTTCGTAGGGGTAATCAAGACTTAGTGAAAAAATTTGGTTAAAGTTGAGGTCTATGGACCGTAGGAATTTTGAGAGTCCGTAGAATGGTGTCATAGAAAGTTGGACAATTTTTAGCCCCTATAACTTGACCTACTGTGGATTAGTACGGTCCATAAGTCCAAATCGTAGGGTCCTCTAACAAATTTTTTTAAAGGATATTTGGGTCTATTCCTATGAATTTAATACCTATTGATAACACTCAAATTTCCTCCTTAAAACCAATTAAAAGGAGCATCTGTCGTTGTCAATAAAAATATCCAACTACCGTATGCAAATTTGTGCGCAAGCCGCAAACGCTGATCTTGTGCATAACAGTTGGGATATCCGTAGATCAAGGGTCACCTAATGGCATAGTAGTTTGACCCATTATAATATGTATATAAGTTTGACTAGTCATTTTATTCGTAACAAGTTTGAACCTATTTCTTATTTTCGATCTTGTATTCATTTTTGCGGCTTTGTTCCATTGTCAACCAGGTCATGGGATTTGATCATATATTATTATGTATATTTATGTCATTTCTTTCCAAATGTTGTTTATATCCTTATTATATTGTAATTATTTTTTTATTTAATATTTCTTCCCATTAGGCTGGTTGCTTGTTGTTCCGGGCTATCTGTTGGCTTACCTACTTGTCGGTGTTGATAGGTGCCATCATTACTTGAGTTTTCAGATCGTGTCAGACTCTAAATACAAAAAACTAGTCATAAATATAAAAAATGAGTTTATTCAACCATGACCTTTTAATTTTTTTAATCTTTAATAATAAGATATTTGTAAATTTGCATGTCGTAAACACAATAAAATCGTTTAGACTGCGCAAAAAAAACTATTTTGATATATATGGTATGTCTGTGAGAAATTATTTATCTAATAAAATTTTATATATTTATGGAAATAAAATAAAAATACACATTCTTTTAAGCGAGCAATAAATCTACTAAAGTTAATTATACTATATAAATAAACAAAAAAAGTTATTTGGATACGATAAAATGAAAATTAATCAATGATTACTATTTTTCCTCTTTTTTTTCTTGAGATATATCATTTTCTTATTCTTCTTATACCCCATTTTAGGATGTGTTCTGATTTTTTTTTATTAATTTAATTTTAGATTATATAACATTATTATTTTATTACAAAACCCATTTTTTTGTTGTTTTTTTTATATCTAATAATATATTAATATGAAAAGCTTAAATCGTAAATGTTATGAAATCATATATCACATGATATCGGAAAAATGTATATTGTGTGACTGTGTGGGGGGAAGGGGGAGGGGGGGTTTAGGAGATAATTACATAGAATGTCACTTAATTGTTGGTAATTATCTAACAAAGTCAAGAACTTTTTTTGGAGGGGTGGAGGGGGACAAAAAGGTTACCCTAGTTTGTTTATCTATCTTCGAAAGCACCCTATTAATATTTTATCAACAAATTATGACATACATTTTTTTTGTTCACATGAATTTTTGTTGTTTTCTCAATCCACACAACAATAAACCACAGTCTAATTTAATCCTAGTCATAATCAAATAAATAAAAATTTCCAAGAACTTATAAATTTTATTTGAAGTAATATATATTTTAATGAACAAAAATTAATTAATAGTAATATTAAAGAGAGAAAATATTGATTCCTATAAGTGCAGAAAATTTTGATTTGTATAAGTGCATATATATAATAAAATTTATTGTGTTCTATGAAATGGAGACTCAACGTAGAGAGAAAGACAAGAAGTTAAGAAGTGATACATGTGGTAAAAGTATTCACCAATATTTACATCAAATACATATATGTATGAAATAAGTTTAGGTTAAAGCAAAATTGAAACTTTCCGTCATCATTTTTCTACAAGAAAATATGGATAACTTAAAGCACGAGTTAGGGTTAGGTTTAGTTATTGATTATTGCAATGTAAATTGAAAAAAAGAAGAAGTAAAAGGATTGTATGGACGAAATAAAATTCCATATTTTATTCTGCTCGTTCAAATATTAATAAGCTGACTTCTAAAAAGATATAAACAAAGTGGAGTTACCTTCTTATTACAAAAGGAAAAAATATAATTTTACTTCATAATTATATATAGTTGAGTTACTAGTATATCGTAGAATTAAGATAATATACTAATTTAAACAATCTATTAAATTTCATCACTTCTCTAGTTGAAAATTTTACTTCTTATCAAGTTCCCCACCTCACACTGAAGGCTTAATATATTTTCCACCCATTTCAAAACCTTCCTACATGTGAAAGCCTCTGCAAAACTCCACAGCGAAAAAAAGAACACCATTCAACTCATACAGTCAAATATCCTAATTCCTTCGAAGTTAAAATCTCTTCAAAGAAAGACACAATTATTTGTTAGAATATGTACAACAGACACATTATTCAGAATCACAAACTTACATAATAGCATAATAATGTAAACTATATAAATTGTGAAACTCTAACCTTTTGTAGCTTTCACACAACTCGTTCAGGGACTGGGACTCCAAGGTTCCACTCTTCTACTAATTCCTGACTAACTCTCTCAATCAAGTATTGTGTGGGCAAGAAATTTTTTAGAAAAAATGATGATCTTTCCTTGAGAACCACCACGCCTATTTATACTTTTCAGTATAAGAGAAATGTTTGAAAGATGAAATGTTTCTTGTAATAATAAATAGTCATTAACATTCAATAAATACCTTTAGGCGTATTTGGACACTGTGAAGTGTCCAACAACCATGATCAATAGTCATCAACAACCGTTAAATACCATTAAGTGTATTTTGACACTTTTAAGAGTATCTAAAAACCATGCTCAATAGTTATAAACAAACACTAAATATCATTAACTGTATTTAGAAAGTCATTAAACACCAAGGGTAATCAACAACTATTAAACACCATCAATAGCCACTAATAACCATTGAACACTATTACTTGCTTCTTTCATCTTCGAAGGAAACAAAGAATCGCAGTATTTTCTTCTTTCTTCTTTTAAGAAAATAAAAAGCTTTTTTCTCTTTTAAACTAATAAAAGTCAAAAAACGATTTATTCCTAAGCTGAAAAAAATACTAACAGTCCTTTTCTTTTCCAAACTCGATCAATTTATGGTTTCGTAGTTTTGAGTTGGTAACTGCACGACTATTATCACAATAGGGTGTAATTGGTGCTTCATTAGAAAGAACCATTCCAAGATCTTTTAGAAAATTTATGTAGCCAAACAACCTCTTTAGTCACCTCAAATGCAGCTACATATTCAGCCTCCATGGTGGAATCAGCACCACATGATTGCCTTATGCTCCTACAAACTATGGCTCCACCTCCTAAAGTAAATACATATCCTGAGGTCGATTCTATAGAATCTCTATCTGACTGGAAACCTGAATCTGTATATCCAATAGGTACAAGTTTGCCAGGGTGGAAAACAAGCATATAATCCCTAGTCTTTTGAAGGTACTTGATGATATGCTTGATTGAAGTCCAATGTTCTTGCCCAGGGTTACACTGAAATCTGCTAACCATGCCTACATCTAAGCTGATATCCGGTCTAGTGCATAACATAGCATACATAATACTCCCTACAGTAGTAGCATAAGGGACCTCCCTCATCGTTTCTATCTCGTCGGTTGTTTTGGGCGACTGATCCTTTGATAAAGTAATTCCATGTCTAAAAGGAAGAAACCCTTTTTTGGTAATTTTGCATGCTAAACCTCGAAAGAATAATATCAATATAAAGTGTTTGAGACAAGTCTAATATCCTTTGTTTGCGATCTCGCAAAATCTTAATCCCAAGTCTTTCATATTGAAATACGAAGAGAACAACCCCTTTACAGAAGTAAACATGCTCACATTATTTCCAATGAGAAAGATGTCATCTATGTACAGAATCAAAATGTTACTCTGTCTCCCTCCCATTTCTTATAGATGCATGATTCATTTTCAAACTGATCAAAACCAAAAGTTTTAATCGAATTGTAAAAACAAATGTTTCTTGCCCGAGATGCCTGTTTCAATACATAAATGGATTTCTCAAGTTTACAAACCACGTGTTCATTGCCATTTACCATGAAACCTTCTGGGTGTGCCATATAATTGCACTCATTAGGAATTTCGTTTAAGAAAGTTGTCTTGACATCCATTTGCCAAATTCCATAATTATATTGAGCAACAATGGATAAGAGAATCCCAATGGATTTAAGCATGGCTACCGACGAAAAAGTTTCCTCATAATCAATTTCTTCTTTTTGAGTAAACCCTTTCGCAACAAGTCGAGCCTTAAAAGTTTTCACTTTTCAATCCCACTTTTCTTTATTTTTTGTAGATCCATTTACAGCCAATAAGTTTAACAACTATTGGTGGTTCCACAAGATCCCATACTTGGTTTGAGTACATAGATTCCATTTGAGATTTCATAGCAACAACCAACATTTCAGCATCTTTATAATGTAGTGCTTCAGCGTAATTTAATGCTTCTGTATTGGTCTCTTCAGGGATTATATCATATGATTCTCCCAAAAGTGTAACCCGTTGTGGTTTTCTAATAACTCTCCCACTACGACGACTAGCAACTACATGATTTGCTACTTCTTGAACTAAATTATGAACATTATGAACTACTTCCTCCACAATTTCAGGTTACGCGACATTACTCGCTCTACAGTGTGGTAGCGAGATATCTTGAGTCTGCTTTGAGCAACCTCTAGAGCATCCTCTTGGATGCAATTGTATGTCAACAATTGTTTTAGGTAGTTGTGTTGATGTTTCATTTGTAGTTATTCCTTTTCTTAGTTCCTGTAACATAAGTTTACTTCTAGGAACATGGTTAATAAAATAGTCCTATTCCAGAAACTTGATATTTGTTGAAACAATTACCTTTTCTTCCTTAGGAGAATAAAATAAACCTCCTTCAGTTCCTTTTGGATATCCAATGAAAATGCACACTTATTTCCTTGATTCCAATTTATTTGTTTCCCTTTTAATACATGTGCTGGTCATCCCCTAACTCGAATATGTCATAGACAAGGCTTGGTCCATTCTATAATTCAGATGGGGTTAAAGGAATAGATTTGGAAGGAACCAAATTCAGAATGTAATTTGCAATTTCTAAAGCATATCCCCAAAACCTAAAAGAAAAATCTGAATAACTTAACATTGATCTAACCATTCTGCAAAAGGAAAAAGGACAAATATACCCCTGAACTATCATAAATTGTATGTCAATACCCTTCGTTATACTTTAAGGTCGTATATACCCTTACCGTCATTCTTTTGGGTTGTGTATATCCTTGATGTTAATGGATGGACACATGGCTTCATCAAAATGATTTTACCTGATTTTATTTATTTTTTATCCAAAAATTAAAAATTCACCCGACCAATAAATTGATTTGAAGAAAAAATATGAAATTGGTTTTTTGATTTTGATTGAAATAATATGCTTCTGTGTTTTTGTTTGTGAGATTTTGAGAATGGTGCCAATAAAAGTGAATTGAAGAAAAAATTTCCTTTTATTTGATATTAAGTGGAGATGAACAACTATGCCTTTTATTTTTTATTTTAAATGTCATGGTATTTTAATTTGGGTCATGGGTGGGTAAGTTATGAATAATGGGTGGATTTTCAATTTTTTGGATAAATAAATAAAAAAAAGGGTAAATTATTAGATGATGCCATATGTCAATCTGTTAGTTTTAAGGGTATAAACGATCCAATATATATATATATACAACCTTAAAATATAACTGAGGGTATTAACATATCATTTATGATAGTTCGAGGGTATATTTGTCTTTTTTCCCTTTCCAAAAGAGTTCTATTTCTTCCTTCTACCACTCCATTTTGGTTGTGGTGTTCCTGGGGAAGAATATTGAGACGTAATGCCCGATTCTAATAAGTACTTAATGAATTCCGTAGAAAGGTATTCACCACCACGATCTAATCGTAGTGTTTGGATATGTTTACCATGTCGCTTTTCCATTTCTATCTTGAATTCTTTGAACTTCTCAAAGCATTCAAATTTATGGCGCATTAAATAAATATATCCATATTTTGAATAGTCATCTGTGAAAGTCACAAAATACTCAAAAACCCCTCATGCTCGTATATTCGTAGGATCGCACAAATCAGAATGAATTAATTCTAACTTATTAGTCGCTCTATTTCCTTTGAAAGGGAAATTTCTCTTTGTCATTTTACCTTCTAAACAAGATTCACAGGTTGGTAGTTCCTCCACTTTCAATGACCTCAGAGGTCCATCACAAACCAATCTTGAAATCCTATTTATATTGATATGACATAGACGTAAGTGCCATAAGTAAGTTTGACTCAATTCAGAAATACGTTTTCTTTTATTAGAAATATCAATATTATTTAATTCATTATGGTGTAGCATGTCATGGTAGACTTTCTTTTTAATGGGAGACTTCAAATACAAAGAGATGATGCATTTTAGGAGCACTATGGATGAATTGCTTATCATACTTAATAACAATACAATTATTTGCAAATAAAACTTCATAACCATCATCCTTATTTTTGAAACTGAAAGAAAATTTCTTCTTATCGAAGGACATAAAGAATATCTATTAAAAACAGAATTCTGGAACTACTAAAAGAAAAAGAGATATCTCCTATTGCTAGGACTGGTGTTGGTTCCCCATTCACCTGAAAAATGCAAATTTCATTCTCACTTAGCCGCCGCATTTCCTAAAACCCATGCAAAGAAGTTCAGACATGGTCAGTGGCTCCCGAATCTACATCCCATAATTGGGTAGAAACAGTCGCTAAACAGGTTTTAACGACATTCAAACAAGAATTAACTTTGTTCTTTATTTTGGCTTGATAGTAAGGGCATTGCCTCTTGTGGTGACTAGGCTGCTTTGAGTGGTAGCACTTGCCCTTAGGCTTACCACACCTCTTGTAGCACCTCCGAATGCCACAACATTGCACGACTTCTTCTTCTTCTTTTAGGCTTTAGCCTACTTAGACGAAGAAGCGATAGGTTTGCCCACAATGTATGCCACAGAGGGAGCAGTTTTCTGCTTGATAATGGATTCTCCCGTTGTCAGTTCATTCAACAATTTCACAAGAGACAAATACATATTTTTCATATTATAATTCAAACAAAACTGGTGAAAATTGTCAGGCAGAGTCTGTAGGATGATCTCCACCTGAGATTCCTTATCAATAGTAGTGCCTAGTAACTCCAGCTCCTTAAGATAAGTCATCATGTTGAGCACATGATCCTTGACAGGTGATCCTTCAACCATTTTAGTGGTCAAGATAGCCTTCATGGTAGTCTGCTTGGCAACACGTTTCTGCTCTCCGAACATCTCTTTGAGAGATTCGAGCATATTGTAAGAAGATGTCATAGAATAATGTTCATGTTGTAAGACATTTGATATTGAGGCAAGAATGTAGCACCTTGCCATCTCATCAACCTTGACCCATTTCTCATAGACCTTAATCTCCTCATCAGTTGCATCTGCGGGTTTAATGGAGCATTCTTCAACAAACACATATTTGAAACCATCAGATGTTAGAACAATATCAAGGTTTCGTTTCCAGGCCACATAGTTAGGACATTCCAATTTGTTATGGTTCAAGATAGAGGACAGAGGATTGAAGTGAGACATATTTAATATGAGAGATACTTAAAACAAATCATTAGTAACATATGCTTTATATTTTTTTCTTAAAACAAAAACAAGACACATATAATCATGCTAATGAACAGTTAGAGTCGATAAGGAAACTTAACTATTCAAGAAAATATATGAGCAAGTTCATAATATATAGTACAACTTAAGCAAGACAAGTCCAACTCAGTTAGAGAGTAATTTGTGAAGTTTTAGTTAGGTATATATATTGTCTTTTGTTCACTGATTCAACATGCAACTTAGTTGGAAAGTTAAAACAAGTCATCAAATCAAAAGCCAAACATAACAATACCAAAATATATAAGTTTATCTGATGGGAAGAGGACCAATGTCAATATATCAACTCATATATTAACTATTAAAATCATTTTTTTAGAAGAAGGGATGAACAGTTACAACTCTGGAGTACAAAAACTTTTTTTTCAAACAAT
Organism: Solanum chiquidenum; assembly: GCA_029582725.1. Classification (NCBI taxonomy): domain Eukaryota; kingdom Viridiplantae; phylum Streptophyta; class Magnoliopsida; order Solanales; family Solanaceae; genus Solanum; species Solanum chiquidenum. The sequence continues at coordinate 16,685 of JAJOOS010027498.1, forward strand.
GAAAAAATGTTCATCAAAAGAACATCATGATATGCACAGATTTAACCAAATATGTATCAAAATCGTGGACTCATATTACATTATCAGTTTTATGTAAGAAGGCTCAGGATGCCAATTATTAGAATATGTACAGCGGAAGCATTATTCAGAATCACAAACTTACATAATAGCATAATAATGTAAACTATATAAATTTTAAAACTCTAACCTTTTGTAGCTTTCACACAACTCGTTCAGGAACTGAGACTCAAGGGTAGCAGCCTTCTACTAATTCCTGACTAACACTCTCAATCAAGTCTTGTGTGGGCAAGAAAGTTTTAAGAATAAAAAGATGATCTTTTCATTGAGAACCAGCACCCCTATTTATACTTTTAAGTATAAGGGAAAGGTTTGAGACATGAAATGTTTCTAGTCATGATTAATAGTCATTAAATACCGTTAGGTGTTTTTGGACACTATGAAGTGTATCCAACAAACACGAATCATGATAAATAGCCATCAACAACCATTAAATACAATTAAGTGTATTTTGACACTGTTAAGAGTAACTACCAACCATAATGAATAGTTCTCAACAACCATTAAATATAGTTAAGTGATTTAGAAAGGCATTAAACACCAAGGGTAATGAACAACCACTAAATACCATCAATAACCACTAATAACCATTAAACACTATTATTTGCTTCTTTCATCTTCTAAGGAAACAAAGAATCACAGTATTTTCTTCTCTCTTTTAAACTAATAAAAGTAAAAAATGATTTATTCGTAAACTGAAAAAAATACTAACAATCATTTTCTTTTCCGAACTCGATCAATTAATCAGGCATAGTAGGGAGCACAAATTTATTAGCAGAGGCTTCCAATTATAATATTTAATTCGTAAGAAACATGAATTAACCACATCATAATAAATCACAGATTGTACAACTAAAAATCTGTAACTGCACTCCTCTATTTAATTTCAAATTTTTTCCGTTACAACTTATTTAACTCCCCATGTTAGAATTATTGGAACTAATCAATTAAATCAACCATCTGAAAAATTTAATCCAATGATTAATTTAATTATTTATCTTATGCTTAAATTAATTCATGTGACGGATATACATATATTATCCACCTGCAGGGTTTTCACGTGACTACTTATAAGCAACTATAAAGGGATGTTTTCTTTCTCATATTCGAGATATGGTTTTATCAACTAACAATTATTTCACGAATGTAATTTGTTATTATCCAGTCCATTAGGAATAGTTTGACTCATCATAGAGTCTAACATTTTAATAGATTAAAATAATAAAGCAAGCTACACAGATAATAATAACTACATCAAGATTAAGAGAATAAGCTCATGTAATGGACTAGAGATATTATTTATTGAAATTCAAAACCTAAATACATATCTCAATTTGTCCTATTAAATACATGAAAAATCTACGAACACAAGAAGTTGAAATTTTACCATTCCCATAATTAAGATTGAATTATATTTAATATTGTGTTACAATCATCAAGATGTTTGTCCAAATTCATCTTTGATTGTGAACAATTAATTTATAAATTATAAGAACCGACAATTTTAATCTTGCGCGTATGAGTTAAACACCTCCATACCCAAAAATCGTCTGCTATATAAGTAATGAACACACATATAAACACAATGATCTATTCAAACAAAGACTTTATTGTAATAACTAACATAAAACGTAATGTCTTTATAAAGGATTAAAATCAATACTATAACTCAACCATATGGTTAATAGTATATCCCAACATTATTTTCTTGATTTCATCTTCAAAGAAATAACAACTTTTTTGTATTTGTTTTTTTTATCATTATTTCAAAGAACACCCTTTTCTTAAAACTCTATAAAAATCAATTTTTTTTACGTTTTAATTTAGTTAGATTTTCATAAAGTTTAATCTACCAAGAAACATTCATAAACCTTGATTTTTCATACTTTTTTTTTGTTTATCAAATTTGAACTCATAACTCATTTTATTCATTTAAACTCTAAAACTGCAAGAGCTAAAATTGGGCCATTAAAGTCCAAATCTAAAAAATGTTTGGATAGCCCAAAATCTGTTGATCCACTTTCTATATCAAACCCTACCCTAAATATCTCTTTCCTTGAGCTAATATTTCATATTTCCGCCTCTCCGATTTCTCATACCCTATTATTGATTTTTCTCTATTTTTTTTGGTTGTTTGTTACATCTCAATGGAGATAAGTAATGAGAAGAATTCACCAGCTTCAGCTAATCATGAATCTCCAAGAACCAAAGAATTTGGAAATGAGAAGTTGATTTTTCATTAGTAAAAACTGAAGTTGATGAAGAACAAAAAGAAAAGGATTCAAATTTGGATCAACTAGTTCAGGTTGAACCCGATTTATTGGTCAATTGTGGTGATTCTAGTTCAATGGGATTTAAGGTTTTTTCTGAATCAGGGGCATTCAGAGCATATGATCCTCCTAGAAATTCAGTAACACCAGAAAGAATTACACCAACTAATGTCAACCCTATTGTTGCTATTCCCCATTTCTCCTACCGTTATGTTTCAACTCTTTCAGACAGGTGGCAAGTGGTATCCCCATCAAGCCAAAATGACCTACCCATTGATCCAATAATTCCATCCCCATATGAACTTGTGATTGAACCAGATCATCCTTATGTTTTCCCGAGAAAGCCACCATGCATGTAGGTTCAATGGAGTGCTTCTATATTTCTCATCAAGTATTAGGGACATTACTTTCTTTCATAGTTTGGGTTGTTTTCGTTATTTATGTATGATGAGATAGGGTTTTAAGATCATGTCTAGCTAAACTTGTATAATGGTTTAAATGACAGTGGCATGCTTTAATGTTTTAATTTGTGCTTTTGTCAGTCTTAATCTTTCAATGTTATTGCATCTCTTTAAGTTAGGTTGATCCTACATTTCACTTATTTGACTACCTATCTTGCAACTTGCGGTTAGTGCCCCAGTGGGGCCTTGTTCTCTCTATAATCTTTTAGCACGTGATTCAATATTTGCAAATGATGATGAAAAAGATTTTGAAAATAGGGAAAATGAAAATTCAAAAGCAATCACTTGTCATGAATCGTGCAATTTTTGTTTTGATTTTGTGATTTATAAGCGGGTGTTCATTAACCTTTTTAAATTTTTAAAAAGTCCTTTAGTTCAATTGATTTTGAGACTAGATTGAGGCCTTTTTGGTTTCTGATTCCTTGTGTGCTGGGTTTTTAATATTTTTGGGGTATGAATATAGTCTAGAACATTCACAAAAATGTGATTTAAGGAATAGTCCTAGATATATCGGCTTGGAAAATAAACCTAGTCCCTCTTTGACTATCCTCTTTGACTGAATTTTCCTCCCGGCCCCTTAATATTGATCCTAGTCAACTCCATTGAGACTTAAAGTATTTCTTTGGTCATCATGACTACTACTAATTTTGCTATTTACACTTTATATCGACACGGGAGATCAATATGTAAGCATGTTATCTTTTATGTACTACAATTTAAGTAGCACTTTGACCTTTTTGATTAATTTAACGTTGAATTATCAATATTTCATGCTTTTAACGAAAACTACTTTTGAATTTATTATATCTTTGAACAATCAAATATTTACAAAAACTGTTGTTTAGACAGAACATACCAATTAACTAGTTTAATATATATGGTGCATGTGAGACCGGATTTAGTTAACAAAATTTTATATATGGTGCATGTCTGTTTGTGTGTGCTTAGTATTAGATATTAAGATCATTAAATAAACAATATAAGTCGTGTGAAATATAGGACATAAAGGAACTTCTTGGTAGGACGATTAAGGAATAAGAGGTAACTAATCCCGAGACAAATATTATGATGAGTTAATCCCATAATTGATCAATTAACTAAATGAGATGGTGGTTGCCATTTTTATTTTGGATAGTCGCATAAATTAATGTCAACTAACTTCATTTCAATTTGATTTTTCCTTTTTTGACTTGTTACAAAGCTTAAGAATTATTTTTAAAAAAAGTATATCTTGTGATTTTAAATTAAAGTTATGTGCATACATAAAATATATCAAAATTTAATCTTGGGGACTTAAAATATTACGTGAGAAGTAGATATTAAAGAGTTGCTAAAAAAGCAAAGAGACCTTCTTCTTTTATATAAAATTAAAAGTAACACAAGATAAACAAATTGAAACAAACAGAGTTAGACTCTAGCGACAAATGATATCCTACCATAGAGGTTTATTATCAGTTATCATGTTTTTCATACCGTAAATAAGTGAGTTTTTGTGGATGCATACAATAGATAAATGTAAAAATTAATGATTTTCTTTTTACATATATATAGGTTGGTTAAACTAAAAAGCACCACAGTACTATTGAGAACTATTAACATATATATTAAATGACTTTTTAATGGTACAACAATGGTATGCAGATCTTTTGATTGTAACATCAATGACAATATATTTAGTGTATTTGTACAAATGTGATTTAGGGAGCATATGATAAATAAGTTTTATCCCTAGCGCTCTAAGGTAGAGAGACCATTTCTAACAGAATATTGACTCATAAGAAGAATTACCAAAACGTAATTGCAAGAATAATATGTTAACAAAATAGCAAGAATAAAGCAAATGAAAAATTAAAGAGGGCAACTAAAATAGATCAATGAAGCAAAAAATAACAATTAATAAAATGAAGTAAAAAGACACTACTCATATAATAAATAATAATAGTACTAATCAAGCGAAAATTAGCAGATGAGATGAACCCACTACTCGGCAATCTACTAACCCTTCTACCTTGTTTTTGATCTTCACACATTTCTATATAGGGTCATACCCAAATTCGGTTAAATTTTTCTAACAATAGCATCATACATATATAAATTGTAACAAACCAATATTCTATAAAACATGTGTTCTTAAGTTTATTACTTTTAAGCAATTATATAACTCTTAAGCTATAAAGGGTTACATGGTACACTACCAAATTAATGTTTCTTGGGTTTTCCGAGGAAATTGATTTTTATATCGATCATGTAGATCTTGGTACTCAAAAAATATCAATTCCACCTTATAGAATTGCATGTGGTGAGTTGAAGGAAATAAATTAAAAGAGGAGTTGAAATTATTGCTTAATAAGAGATTTTTACGACCCAATCTATCTCCTTGGGGTGCACTAGTGTTGTTTGTAAGTAAGAAAATGGTATATTGGGATTGGTACACATTACATCCAGCTAAATAAAGCGTCAATAAAGAAAACATATCATCTTCCTCGAATAGACGATTTGTTTAGTAAGCTATAGGGAGCTAGAAGTTTTTCAAAGATTGATATAAGTTTCGGTTATCACCAGCTTAGAATTTGTGAAGTAGACATTCCCAACAGAACTTACGGAACATATATGGACACTTCGATTTCCTTGTCATGTAATTTGGGCTAAAAACTATCCCATCAAACTTCACGGATATGATGAATAGAATTTCCAATATTTTTCTTGATATATTTAGGTAAATGTGGTATTCATATGATTTCAGACTCTTAATTGGAGGTAGCTTCAAGATGTAGCGTATAAGGTAAGCTTCAAAATTTGTTTTACCTGTTTCGGAAGTATAAGGCAAAACGGTGCCTTGTTTATGATAGTGTAGGTGATGTAGTTGTAGAGATACTCTGTGATGTGTATGTGTATATATTATGGTTATCTAAACGGTTCCCGATAAGCCTATTTACAAAGGAAACTCTGCTGAAATTTTATAAAATGTTGAGAGTTAACCAAATCATCATAAGTTGGGGAGGATTTAGCTTCTCAAAATATGAGTTAAATTTATTATTTTAAGTGAGTACATTAACTCTTAATGTATAAAGAACTATGCGGTGTACTATATACACAATTAATGATTATTGGGTATGCCCAACAATTTGGCATTTAAGAATTTGCTGCAAAGAGTTATAAATAACGAGAAGAGTAGTGAAGCTTTACTCTATACCAAGTTAAGGAGTGAGCATATCTTCAGGAGAATTGTAACGTATATACATATATCTTATTTTCTGTCAGCTATCATTAATATTTTAAATAACTCCACTTAAATGGTTACTCTACAAAATAAAAGATTTTTTTTTATCTTCCTTGTACTAAAGTCACGTGGCTTCACCTCTCTCTATAATAAGTATCATAAATACATGCTACATGTTACAAGAATTGCTATTGTAACACCTCAAGAATTTGAAAAGTTTAAAAGTAAAGGAAAAGTACAATTCTTGCATTGATCTAGTGGTCTACGAGACTGTCACGACCCAGGGCTACCCCCTAGATGTAACATAGTGTATGGAACCCCCTAAGGACTCCATAAAGGACATTTAGCTCTCATAACATAATAAATTGAACAATAAGAGTAAAACAATAGTCTAAGTCCAAAACTTGAGGAGCTTGGGGAGGAGCTTCTTTTTCCTCACTCTCCCTCACATTCCTTCTAGCATGAGATCTTCGGTTAGTCATCTCCTGAAGAAAATAGGGTAAGGACTACTAGAGAGACCTTATAGAGTTAAACTCTAATGCACGACTTAAGAGTAATGAAAGAAGTGGAGTCTCCTAGTCATCTTGTAGCCTGTCATTCATTAATGCGGCACACTTCATACTTAAGAACAAGACTCTACTAGACATGGCTTATGAGAAATCCTAGGACCATTCTAAACCTTGTGCTCTCATTACCAAGTTTGTCACAACCCAGGGGTAACCCCTAGATGTAACATGGTGTATAGAACCTTGAACGACTCCATACAAGCTACTTAGCTTTCATAACATAAGAAATATAACAACAAGAGTAAAACAATAGTCTAAGTCCAACATATTTTATAAAGGCAAAACGGAAGTCTAATACATTCGTCTCATCACAACCATCTAATACAATTGAATTAAATTAGGCCTAGCCCATACATAATGTAAAAAAGTGAAATACAAGAAATGGAACTAAAACAATGAATGTCCTTCCTCGAAGCATGAGGAATCACCAATGCTCGGAAAAGCCTCAAGGCAACCTCTAGCCACGAAAATGATGACCCTTGATGTCGGACCCTACATTTGGGAAAATATAGGCAAGAGTATGTGTTAGTAAAAATCAATGTACCAACTATGATAGTTATGCATTAAACATTTAAAACATGCTAAAAATAATATTTCATTTTGTGACATGAAACTGACCAAGCTAAAACATGATATAAGAGAGTTAGAAATACAAGTCATAAAACCAAGGTAAATGCAAGATAACATCTTCTTTAAAAACCTTTGAAATCATGTGCTATACTTCTTAAAGTAACTTTAGTTCATTATTAATGTCGAAATTAGCCTTAACCGACATAGATATCATGTGAGCTATAACATGATCCCCCGGTGTCTCCCACACCGAAAAGGGTTGTCCTACTTGCCATGGTAGAACCATGAACTTTTATCTTAAGTGGATACACTAGCTAATGTCTCTTGAGAAAATCATCCTATGGGGGCACATAGGTAAGATATAATGAGAATGCTTCTAGAAACCCGAAATCTACTAATGTGAGAACTTCCATCTCAATATCCTCTCGGTGCTAAGTATAAATCCCACGGAATAGTCATTTCTTACATGACCTTATTATCCATAAAAAGGCATTCCATATTATCAATCCAAGCTAAGTCATCATACATGGAAAGGTATCCTAGGATAACCAATCCAAGCTAGTTTAATTTGGATAGCTCTTACTTTTTGATTCAATTAGGTGAGAAAGCCTTTCAACCTAAGAACCCTTATTATGTGAGAAAATCTTTCACACCTTAATCGTATGTGTACATCAGAAAATATTTATAAAAACATCATGATCATCATCATTGATACTTTACTCTCAAAGCATCCTTAAAACAATTACGTAGATTTCATAAGAAAATGCATGTCCATAATTTACCTCTTGAGGTTCAAACCCACTTTCAATCATCAATACTTAGAAAACATGGGTTATATATAGATTTCATCATAAACTTACGTAAAACTAGTAATAAATGCTTAATTTTATAAAATTCTTCCTTTACAATAAAAATCCCAAATCATATGATTCATAACTTGAAAACATGAGGGTTACGTGGGTTCATAGGAAAATCATCATAAAAATTATATTATTTGATCAATTCATGAATAACATATCATTATTCAATCATTTAAATCAACATTGAACAGAACCCATGACCATTGAAGAAAACCCTAACTCGATTTGGCGAATTCTAACTTTGAAATTGAGGAATTTGGGAACTCCATGAATGCAAGGAATCCAGGGATGAAAACTATCACACCTCAATTCCCAATGCTTATCTTCAATGGAGGAATTGAGGCTTGACCTTCACCTAGCTTGAATCCTTTCTTCTTCTTCAAGTTTCTAGAGAGAGAAATATTTTGGGGAGGAAGAACTTTGATTTTCTTTTGGGTTTTTGAAATAATGACTTGAATGGGTGAGTTTTGGAGTTGAAATCACTTACATAGGGATCCTAGACTTTGGCAACACGATATATGTTTGATTTCATTAAAACTATAAAAGACCCAAAAAACCCTAAACTGACAACTGACGAGTCACTACCAAGAGGGGAACCACAACCTGTAGTGGTTCCCGTGGTCCCTTGACCAGTGGCTAGGTTGCCACCCCTTTTCCCCCCTAAAACTAAGTCAATACCACAACACCTCCCACTGCCCTTGGTGGCCTTCACGAGCCATCTAGTGGATCGTGGGAAGGCTATTGTTTTGGGGCAGTTTAGCCTAGCCTACAACGAGCATCACCACGGTCTGTGGCCACTACCAAGGGGCGTAATGGTGGCCACAGAAGGTGAGGCTATTCTTGGTGAAGTCTGTCCAAGCTTCCTTCTTTTGCTTGGCTATCGTCCTCTAATTTAGCCCCAACTTGGCCTACTAGATTTCGAGGTGTTACAGAGATAGGCCAATGGATTGTAGGAAGTCTTATGGAACGTGGGAAGAGAATCGTAGATCTGAAGTTGAATTTTTGAAATTACAAGTTTATGATGTTTGACCTACGAATGAATAGGATGAGCCGTAGGAATTCGGACGAATCGTAGATGGGTTCTGTACGGATAATCAAGACTTAGTTAACATTTTGGGTTAAAGTTGGGGTTTATGGACCATAGGAATTTCGACAATTCGTAGAATGGTGTTGTAGGAAGTGTGCTAATTTAATGCCTGTATAACTCGACGTACAGTTGATCATTACGGTCCGTAGGAATTTCAATGGTCCATAGGTCCAAACTGTAAGCTCCTCTAACAAGTATGTCTTAAGGAATTTGGATTTATTCCTTTGAATTTAATACCTATTGATAACGCTCAAATGCCCTCGTTGTAACCTATTAAAAGGAGCAGAGGTCGTTATCAATAAAAATACCCAACGAAGAGTCGAGGTGGAATCCAATAGAGAATAACTTGTCGGCGATTGAAAAGATAAAGACTAACTAGATACTAGTTTGAATCTACGCATACAAGGTACAAAAATTATTAAATAGAAGACAATTTTTGAAAGTACATTTCTAATGGGGGTGAAGACGCTATCAATTAAGGGATGTAAGTGAATTGGGATAATTTGAGATTGAATTAACATTCAATGATCCATTGCAATTCAATCCAAGATCAATCACTAATAGATATGCTAAGTCTTCTCAATTCAACCCTAATATCATTTCGGTCTCAAAGGGTTATGTTGTGATATCATCTTTCGGTATCAATCACATCAAGACAAAACAACTCACTACCTTAAGTTAGACCACTCTTTTGAGGAAGTCTTCCCTTCAACAATGAAACCCTAAAAAATCTCCTTTCAGTCTGAAATTCAAGATTCAAAGTTAAAATGTAATTATCAATCTAATTCTCCACTTCATAGATTTTATTTTCAAGCAACACACAAAGATCGGAAGCTACGGTTGAGCGTGCACTCTCAACCCATAAATTCAAACATAAAACTAGATTGAACCTATTCACGAAATCAAACATGTAAACAAGGAATTACAAAAACAATAGAGCAATAATTTAAGAACCCAAATAGCTTTGTCTATTTCTAGCAAAAAAGCCCAAATTCCACACAAGTAATTACACCTACATTTCTAGCATTTAAGAACAAGGAAATGAAGAAGGTAAAAGATATTTACAAATATAGAACACAATCTCCAAAGCCATAAATGAAATGTGAGGCAACTTGCCTTTTAATGTCTCAACCCCTAAATAAAGAACACTAAGAGACCTTTAACAATCCTTGGATGATCAATAATGCTCCACTCTAAACCTATTTTCTGAATTTGGGTCCAATGTTTGAGAAATTCCCATTCTATCCTTGTTTGAAAGGTGGGCATTGCAAAGGCGACATGAGGTTCACAAAAGCGACCATCATTTTGCTTAAGTGACCTCTGCCTTTTTAAATGAGTTCGGAGAAGCGAACACCGCTTAGTCGCTTAAGACACCTATTGATTTTGTTGACTTGTTCGCTTAAGCGAATAGTACTTTGCATGTGCCAGACTTGGGGATTGTTATCTTGAAGTGTCATGCCCCGAGCTTCCCTGAATGTGGCCGACACTCGAGAACCGTTGTTGCTCCCAAGAGAACCTTTGGACATGCTCAATTATCAGCAGAAGACTTACTTAACAACAGAAATCTCTAAAAAAGCTCAAGTCATAAGATATCATCATTAAAATAGTTTACTCAATATACTAAAATGAACATAAGTGTCAACTCACAATCTTTAAAACATCAACAAGGGAATGAGAAAGAGACTCCTAAACTACTATTATCTATCTATGAAACCTCTAATGACTATGATGTCGGATCAAGACCCACGAAATCCTAATATAACTAAAAGTAAATGTGGAACCCTCTGAAGTAAGGAGGCTCACCAAAGAAACTCTGGAATTGCAAGTGATATCAACAGAGCGCCTATTAATGACCCTGGTTACAATTGTCTCCATCATGAAACATGCAAGCAAAATGGCGTCGGTACATGAAATGTACGAGCATGCAAGGGGAAATCTAAAACATATATCTAAGCTTGAACGGATGAATAGTAAGAACATACTAAACCTCATCTCAACTCAACTCAACCTAAGGATACTCAACGATACTCAGAGACACTCAATGATACTCAAACTAAAAAATACTCAACTCAGTTCAATAGAAAAGCAACAATAAAGATGCATTATAAAGAAATATTTTAAGACTTTAGATAATAACTTAATGTATTTAAAATACAATAATAACTCTTTTACTCTTATTTGAGTGATTATATAACTGACAACCATCACTATGAGCTATGTGATGATACAACATCTCGCCCACGGTGCTAGAACTTGCCTATACCTTGTTGGAGTATATGACATCCTAAACTAAGTGGATCCACTAAATTACGCTTAAAAATCTATAAGGAATCATCTAAAAAGTTTGACCCTTTATGCATGTTGGCATACATGGTTTATGAGGACTATGAGTTGTCTGAACTCGTCCCCAAATCAGTGCTCAATACTAATCTCACTAATATAGCTCATGCTCATATGTTTAAAAATATTTCTTTATATTCAAACTTTGAGATTATTATTCAAAAGGTTCTCTTAAAAGAGATAGTGCACAAAACTCCTTATGAACTCATTCAAGAAATCAAAGTTTCCTCTCATTGTAAATGTAAATGTATTTACTCTTGGGAATACTTAGTTCACATATACTCAATTTGAAAAATGAAACTCAACACTCTTCATCCTCATAATCAAGTACTCAAGTCTTTAAACAAGTTTTAAAAGTTTGCATAAGACTTCTCAAATGACTCAAAAGAACTTCCTCGAACTTTACTTTTAAGTGTATCTTGAATTTGAATTATGAACTCAAGAGTTATAATGACTTTGATATGCATTATCTATCAAGGATTAATGAATATTTTAAATGTTGATATCGAGTAGAGAACATAGGTATGAATCGAGGGAACACAAGTCGAAAGTAAGATGGAAAAGTAGTGGACCTGGCGACCCTAGCGCTCTGAGTGACGCAGAGCGCTAGCCCCAAAACTAGTGAACAATGTTTGGGGCGTATTGAAATGAGTGTCGTGCCAGGCACTAAACTACTCGACAGTAATTCTGGCGCTATGGTGGCGCACCGCCCCAACCCCAGCCTAGAATTTTGATGAATTTTCTTGCTTCAATTTTATGTCTAACTCCCCTAGAATCAAACGATTTCCCTTAAACTCTTTTAGATTCTAAGACCCAACATAATTATAATGAAATCCACTCAAAATTACTGAAGAACAATACTCAAACACAAGATCCTCATCTCAAGAACTCAATGAAAACTCATATTAAAGAATGAAGCACAAACTTGAAGAAACTCAATACACTGAATCTAATGAATGAAATTCGTAAAAGAACTCATGATTAGCGTGTGCATGAACAAAACCAACACTATGAAAACTTAATTACCTTGAAAGAATCAAATTCTTGGCGGAAATCCTCAAAGCTTCATGAGAATCTTAATCGTTCCTTCTTTTCTCCTCTTGAACTCCTCTCCACAAAACCATAAGCTCTTTTGGAATGACTAAAATTGATTCCAATAAGTTTAGACCTCTAAAAATGTGAAAATATGTTTAAGGCTAATGAGGTGAGGAAAAAGACCAAAATAACCCTTCTTAATTCAGATGAATTTCCTTAATAAGACAAGCTAAACTCAAACGAGCATATCTCTTTTATTCGAACTCAGAATTTAGAAAACTTGGTTGCGTTGAAAAGATGATTTAAATATCTTTCATTTGATACCTTATGGGCCATCTCACTCACTGGTCTTACTTGCACAAATTTCAAATTAGCTCTTTTAGAATTAGTTCTTTCTAAAATTAATTCTTTCTAAGACCGAGGTGTTTCAAAATCTCCCCCTTGGGAACATTTGTCCTCGAATGAGATTTCTCTAAGTAGAATTAAGGGTGGAAACATCTAACACCTAGCTCAAACACCCAACATGCAATTTAAGACAACAAGGCATATAAATTTAAAGAATGTTTTACAAAAAGTCATTACCTTGGTCTAGAATTTCTCCGAAAGGAAAGAGATGTGGCTATCTCTTCGTCATATCCTCCTCAGATCTTAACTGATGCCACCTCCTTGGTTCTCAACTTGCGAACATGACAATCCAGAATCTGAACATGTACTTCCTCATAAGATAGGATGTCCTTATTACCAATATCCTTAGTAGGTATAATAAGTGAAGGATTTCCCATAAACTTCTTCAACATAGAAATTTGAAACACCGGATAAACTGCTACTAACTCTGGCGGTAGCTCAAACTCATAATCTACATTGCCGATCCTCTTGGATATCCTGTAGGGACCAATATAGGGGGGACTGAGCTTTCCCTTCTTGCCAAATCTCATAACACCCTTCATTGGTGACACCTTCAAGTAAACCCCATCATCCATCTCAGACTCCAAGTCTCTTCTCCTAACATCCGTATAGGATTTTTGACGACTTAGCGTTGTTTTCCACCTTTCTAAAATCATTTTACCTTTCTCCATAGCTTGATGAACTAAGTATGGTTCTATCAACCGAGCTTCACCAACATCAACCCATCCAATAGGAGATCTACATCTTCTCCCATAAATAGCCTCATAAGGAGTCATTTGGATGCTAGAGTGATAACTGTTGTTTTAAAAAAACTCAATGAGAGGTAAGTGATCATCCCAATTACCCTTGAAATTGATCACACATGCTCTCAACATATTCTTTATAGTCTGAATTGTGCGCTCTGCTTGACCATCAATCTGAAGAAGGAAAGTACTACTCAAATTTACCTTCGAACCCAAACCTTTCTGGAAAGACTTCTAGAATTATGCAGTGAATTGCGCATATCTATCGGAAATAATGGACACCAAAACTCCATGAAGTCTGACTACTTCTTGAATATATAATCTCGCATTATCTCTGGTGAAGAGCTAGTCTTTACCGGCAAAAAGTGGGATGATTTATTCATTCAATCTACAATTTCTCAAATCAAATCGTGTTGCCTACGAGACTGTGGTAAACTAGTAATGAAATCCATATTGATCATCTCCCACTTCCATTCTGGAAGATCTATGTTCTGAGCCATACCATCGGTCCTCTGGTGCTCTACCTTGACTTGTTGGCAACTTGGGCACTTAGGAATGAACTCTACCATACACCGCTTCATACTACTCCACCAAAAGATGTGTCTCAAGTGATGATACATCTTTGTAGAGCTAGGATGGATAGAGTATGTGGCGCTATAAGATTCCTCCATGATCATATCTTGGAGTTCATCCACCTTTGACACACACAATCTTCCTTGATACATCAAAACACCATCTCCCCCTTCTTCAAAAGCCATCACTTTCTACTTATGAACATTTGTCTTCAATTCAAGAAAAATAGGGTCTTGGTCTTGTTTCTTTTTCACTTCGCACAGTAATGATGATTCAACCCCATACATCAGCACTACTCATTTTTCTTTGGAATCCATTAACCGGACTCCCAATTGTGAAAGTGTGTGCACATCTTTTGATAAATATTTCTTGCCTTCCTCAACATGGGAAGTAATGCCCATATACAAACTTCTCAAGGCATCAACAACCATATTAGCTTTACCCGAGTGATAGAGATTACCCATATCATCATCCATGAATAACTCCAACCACCTCCTCTCCCTAAAATTATGCTCTTTCTGACAGAACACATACTGAAGAGTCTTGTGATCGGTGAACACATGAACATGAACAACATTGAGGTAGTGACACCATATATTAAAAGTAAACAATACAACAGCAAACTCTAGATCACAAGTTGGGTAATTATTCTCGTGAATGTTAAGTTGTTTGGAGCCATGAGCTATAACTTTACCATTATGTACCAATACACAACCCAGTCCAACTCTTGACGCATCACAGTACATAACAAAGCCTTGTGTACCCTTCAATAAGGTTAACACTAGGGCAGTAGTCAACTGCATATTCAATTTTTGAAAGCTTGTCTCACAAACTTCAGACCATTGAAACTTTGTTGTCTTCTGAGTCAACTTTGTCAAAGGGGATGAAATAGATAAGAACACCTCCATGAAACATCTATAATAATCAGTCAATCACAAGAAACTCTTAATATCAATTCGAGATGTGGGTCTAGGACAGTTCTGCACTGCCTCAATCTTCTGAGTTTGAACTTGAATTCCACAGACTCAAGCCAAAAATCACACTCAAAAAATTTGGCATACAACTTTCTATCTCTGAGAGTTTGGAGAAGTACTCTTTGGTGACTAGAATGATCCTCCTTATTTATCGAATAAAGCATAATGTCATCAATGAACATGATAACAAACATATCAAGATAAGGCTTACACACACTGTTCATAAGTTCCATGAACGTTGCAGGAGCATTAGTGTCACGACCCGGGAGCACCCCCTAGTCGTAACCGGCGTACTCGACCTCGAAGAGGTCTAATACAAGCCTCTTAGCATTCATTCATCGCATAGACACCAAAACCATAAGGAATTAAAACTTTCTTCACACACGAAGATACTTTC
>JAJOOS010027499.1:0-19248 GCA_029582725.1 Solanum chiquidenum
AATGTATTACATTTTCCAAAACTACTAATCTACCTTATTTATATGGTGCTAAAGAGTTGATTGTTGTTTAAATGACGTTTGTGAGGTGATTGGTTATTAAGAAATGACCATTTGATTACCACCTCTTTATTCGCCACGAAAAATACATCTTGATCATTAAATATTCTTAATTCTCATTGGTTTCATGTCATAATTTTACTTTAGGATTAATTTTTGATTTGTTAATGCAGTAGCTCTTTGATAGTAACGGGTTTGTTAGTTAAACTATGGTGAACGATAAATTGTTGAATTGATTATCCTTGAGCTTTATATCTTAGTTTGTTAAATAATTTGTTCGTTTACTAATTTTATTTTATGTTCATTTTTTCTTTGCATGAACTCACCCGTTTGAGTCTAATTGGACTCCCTCTCCTACTTGCATTCTGCCATGGGGCCGTAAAGGCCCAAATTCGCTCTTTCGTCTGAGTCTCGATTATCAACAATCGGATCAATGAAACTGACGTGCAGGTTCTGGGACCCTGTATACATTAAGTATACACGATATAGTGTCGCAGATCAGAGAGTTGGAGAAATCGGGCCAAAAGGCCCACCCTTTTTTTTCCGAATTGTATTTTGTTACTTTTGGGCCTAAGCCCACTTATTTATTATCATGTGTGTTAGTTTAGGACAGGTGGAAGATTTGGGCCTAAGGCCCAAAGAAAAATAACTCTTTTATGTTAGATTAAGACAGGTGCAGATGACTCAAATGGGCCAAAGGCCCAAAAATGGAAATGGGCCCAAATACTGGCCAAGGCAGACAGAAAAACCAGATTTGGGCCCAAATCTCTTTCCCTCTTCATTTTTATTATGTTTATTTACTTGTTAATATTTGTTGTTAATCTTAAGATCAAAAATATTCAAATCCCCGAAAGACACCCATTTTGAATTAATTAATTAAATTACTCATCTTTCACTTGACTTAAAAATAAATAAATAAGTCTATAAAATACTTCACTTAGATAATATTTCATTATTTTTCTATTAAAATGGTCTTAACCATAAAATAGTTCAATTTTGCAAATCAAGTTAAAGTTAAAACATTTTAGCCAAATAATTAATTGTCGGATAACCGCGTGTTAGCGGGCATTTCGGGTGCTTTCAAACCCTTCCCGAAATGCTAATAAGAACCTTGAACGCCCTTTAAATATTTTCAATTGATTTCCTGTTTTAATTTATTGAAAATCAGTTTTCTTGATTTTTCTTAAAAAATTAAGTGGCGACTCTAAAACCAGTCTAAGTCAATATTTTTTAAATAAAACAGTTTGTATACAAATATAACACATGTATTTTTTCTTTTGTATTTGTATACAAATATAACACATGTATTTTTTCTTTTGTATTTGTATACAAATATAACACATGTATTTTTTTCTTTTGTATTGAAGATGCATATGTGATCCCTGTTGAACCTCTCCCATGCGAGAGTACGTGGGATATACCAAGTTATGTTTCTGAGCCTAAGTTGTTGTCGTCTGGTTAAAAAAGAAATGTAGGATGACCGCAACTTGAACACAGGAAGTGATTTGCTAATGTGAAATTCAAAAGGTCTAAAGTTACTTGCAGTAGATGTCGTCGAGAGGGCCACAACAAGAAGACATGTTCAAATTACCCTGCGCCAAAAAAATCATGATTTATAAATTGTGACAAAATCATGTTTTCATTTATTTTGTCTTCTAAACTCATGTTTTACTTTGATTGTGACAGTGTATTCATTGTTTTTCAAAATATATATTGAGTAATTTATTAAGTAATAATGGTATGCAATTGGTATTCATTTGGTATGCAACTGAATCTTCACTAATATTAGTTAATGTAATTTACAATTAGTATTCATTTGGTATCCATCTGGTGTCCCACTTGAAAAAAAAATAAAAAACAAGATGTAATTTGAGATGGGTACAGAACATAATGATCATTGTTTTACATTGTCAGATTCATTCTTCCAATATTTATACAAGTTGGATACCAACTTCATACATTTTTTATTTTTTATTTTTTTGTGTTAAATTTTGAAGTAAAAAATACCAATCATTTATGAATTGGATGCCAATTGTATACAAGTTAGATCCCAATCAAATGACACTCTTATTTCATGTAATCTAGATTGGTGTTCATTTGGTTTTGAATTAATATCCAAACTAAAACTATTTAATGTTGAATCCAATTGGTATGCAATTTGTATATAACTGGTATCCCAAAATTATAAGAGACAAGCTGTAATTCATCTTTGGATGACAGTGCATACAAATTGGATACCAATTAAATGACACTCGTATTTCATATAATCTAAATTGGTGTTCATTTGGTTTCGAATTAATATCGAAAATAAAACTATTTAATGTTGTATCCAATTGGTATGCAGTTTGTATAGAACTAGTATCCTGAAATTATAAGAGAAAAATTGCAATTCATATGTTAACAGATCTAGTTAAGTTTAAAAATGTATATGAATTATTTGGTACTGTGTTTATGAGGTTTTTTCAAAACTAAAGTCCAATAAAAATCTGGCTAATGTTTATATCCAAATTGTATACAGTTGATATCCAACTTGAGAACTTTTGACAAATTTAAAATAAAAATGAATGTAGTTGGTATCTAACTGGAAGAAAACAACTCATATTATATATCATCCAAAACTTAAAACTGTAGCAAAAACAAATATATATCATCCAAAAATTTAAAAAAATATATAATAGTCCAAGTTGCAATCAACTATCTCAAATTTGATTTATGTGGTCTTGGTGTAGGATAATTGCTGGTATCCGGAGCATGTTCTTTTGCTTCCACCAAATTTGCTAGCAACAGTTCCAGTTACTTCACTCTTACTAATCGGCCATATCATTCTTGGTTTTTTCGTACTGTCATATGATTGTGGTGTACCTTTGACGATGGTACCTTGCATTATCAATGGAACCCATAGCAAAAACTCCATTGCTGATGTATTCAGCAAATAAACATGTGTACATGCCACAATCACTGAAAGAAAATTGAAAGAAAAATAATTTTGAGAGATAAAGTGAATTAATTTTTCTGATGAAATCACTAAAAGATAGAAATACATACTTTGAACTTGGCTCTTGTTGAGGCACATTTGCCAGATGCTTGACTTCGAGTGGGTCGGATTGAGACTTGTCAGCATATGCAGGGAAAAACGGTTTCTATGGAAGATGATTGAAGAGGTGAAATCTGCCCTTTCTTTTGATTGTAGAATGAAGATTCTTAGTATTGTGAATCTGCCTTTTCTTTTGATTATAGAATGAAAATTTTCTGATTTAAGAGGTGTAGAAATAGTTTCTATGGAAGATGATTGAAGAGGTGAAAGAGGAACTGGTAATTGTTTAACATGGGGTGGTGGGGTGCTGACTAGAACAAGTGTGGTAACAGGAGGAGTGTGAGTTTGACGTGTAACGTTAAAAAAGGAACAAGAATCAAGGTAAAATCCCTAAAAATATGTAAGAGATAATTATGGTAGATTCTTTATTTATATTATTTAATAATAAATATAAAATTATAAAAGACTAATTATTTAATAAAGTAAAATTAAATTGATTTATAAATAAAAGGTGATCTGTTATAACTCGTAATTAAATTGTTATTAGCAAGAATATTTTAAAAGTAGATTTAAAACCTGTAATATTATTCCTTAAATATACATGTGGCGTGATTTTTCCATATTTTAAATTGTTAAAGAGGTTGGGCACAGAGAGCGGGCCTTGCTAAATCAAACCCATGCTCGCATAAGCGGAGGTCGCTTAAGCGACAGGGCCAAGCTGGCCAGGCTTGCTAACGTGATGCTCTGGCAACTAAAGTGATGCCCGCTTAAGTGAGCCAAGGTTGTTAAGCGGTTGCCGCCTGACTAGTCTATCCTGCTAAAGCGGAACCCTGGCCACTTAAGAGAAGGACATTAAAGTGACACCAGGGCTGTAAAAGTTGGGGCACCAGCATCAGGCACTAGAAAAATCGATCTAATATTTTGGACTTCGCTTGGGTGCTCGAGATTGGTTCGGAACCCCGTGCATACAAATAAGATATGAACTCCTATCAAATTAGGCATTCTAAACTCAATGGAGTAGTCAAAAATTTCATCCAAGGTCGTCTCAATAAAAAGTGGGTCCTAGACCCAAACTTCGTTTTAAGCCAAAATCAACAAGGGGTTCAGAATTAGACTTAGGAGCCTCAAGATTTACACGAAGTCTAGAACAAATTCAACATTTCGGAGCTAATTGCACTGACATAATTCTATTTTAGGCATGTTTACCAAGAATACTGGTTGAGGTCAAACTTAGGCCAAAGCTTAAAACTTAAAACGTCTAATGACATAAAGTTGCACTAAAAGCCTCAGGACCCGAACGAACTATGTCACTAGCCTAAATGACCCTTTCGAAGCTGATGGAACTGTCAGAATTTAATTCAGAGACCGTCTTTCTAAACTTTTGATCAAAATCAATCGTTCAAATTTCAAAAGGTCCAACACACAAAAACTTGCAAAAAATAAAATAAATGAACGACCAAATGATTGAGCTATCATTCCCAGCAAGTCGTAAATGATTTGGGGTCACTATAAGAATGCTCTAAATGATAAAAAAAAAAGAGTCAATATCACCGAAATAAACTAGAGGGTCATTACAACTGCAGTGCTCCCACTATGGCGAGAGGTTTTTTGCCATAGCAGAAGTCACCATACCGGTGCTCAAGCGCTATAACGGGCCTTCGTAATGACGAGTATCAGACACGATAGCCGGGAGAATGAGAGGCTAAACTCTATGTTCCCCTTATTTTTGCCTTTCATTCCCAACCCGAATTCTATCACATGTTCAATTCTTATCAATGCAAGAAAAAAATTGAAATTTCTTCCAAACAACCTAACATAAATACGAGAATTATAACATCCCAAAAAAAGCATTCATCTGCTATCAAAATAAGGAAAGCAGTAAAGTTGTCTTATGCCCAAATTGTTGGGGAAATTTGGATATTATAACAACAGTAATATAATATTTATTTAGAAGTGAATACAAGCGATGTTTGAGTCGTGCTAGTCACTGTCCTAAAAAACTATTTCAACTACATGAAATGTTTTCCCAGGATTAAACAAACCTTCTCTATAAAAGGAACATGAACAACAAAATATAATTACTACAAAAACCAACAAAAGAGGAAGATAAATTGTTTGGAGAATTTTGTGAATTGCTTCGTTGTTGTGCACTTCCTTTTTGAAGCCTTCGACTCCTATTTATAGTAGCAGCAACAAAGGTGAGGCTTTGGATACAATTTGAGAGCAGCATGTGACAACCATGTCACTTCATATGAAGAGCCATATGCCATCACATAGACTTGCCAAGTCAAATATTATTCTTGGCCACAAAGTAACATATTGACCAATGATAATAAAATAAAACTTTTAAATACAAAATATTTTCAACAATCCCCACATATTTTAAAAGATTTTGAGGACAAGATGATGAGTTTTGCCGGTTTTGTATGACCAAAATGCATTAGGTTTGGTGTCTTTTGGACTATGAACCAAACTTAAACCGATAAAATTTAATTTACAGAATTACTGGTGAAATATAAAATTTCTATGAACCAATAATTCTTATTGTAAATCAAAGATTTTATCAATCACACTTGATCTTTATATTTTGTTGTTCAACACGGTTTTGCGCCAATATGCCATGCGCTTGCTTGATTATTCATGAGAGTTCTAGAGACTATGTCAAAGTCTCATAGGAACGGTCTCATTCCACTTCTCATATAGGTGAATTCATCAAGTGTATACTGTTTTAAATACACCATCATTAAGGACTATGAATTCTTTAAGAATTAATCATTCATCCCTCATAATAAGTAGCAGTTCAAACACTCTTTGTTAGTGCGCAGTGTCAATATTGACTTGTTATTATCCATATGAACCTACTTCATGGGATCTCCAATCACATAGGTTGGGTTACCATCTTTATTGACAATCATATCGGCCTTAACCCAATCTCTTTTGATGTTTGAAGAATTAATTTTCTTCCCACAGGTTTAGTCAGTGAATCGGCCAAATTCATTTCTGACTTCACATAATTAACAGAAATTATTCCATCTCTCAGCAGCTGCTTAACGACATCATGCCTTAATTTCATGTGTCTGCTCTTACAATTATAAGATTTATTCTTCGCAATAGCAATTACGGCTTAACAATCACAGTGCATAAACACAGAAGGCAACACATCCTTTATTAAAGGGATATTCGCTAAGAAATTTCATAGCCACTCAGCCTCAGAACCAGCTAGCTCCAGAGCTACAAACTCCGACTCCATAGTCGATCTAGCAATGATCGTCTGTTTAGCTGATTTCCACGATATTGCACCACCACCATAGGTGAGCACATAGCCACTAGTGAATTTTGTCTCATCTGAATCAGAGATTCAGTTTGCATCACAATACCCTTCTAATGTAGAAGGAAATCCACCATATATGATACCATAATTCATGGTTCCTCTCAAATATTTCATCAGTCTAATTAGTGCAGACCAATGCTCTTTATTGGGATTATGAGTATATCTACTCAGTCTACATACAACATAGATTATATCAGGCCTAGTAAAATTCATTAAATGCATTAAACTCCCAATAATCTAAGCATATTTAGACTGAGCAACTGGGTCACCAATAAGCTTTTTCAATTGAGAGTTAGCATCATAAGGAGTGGTTACATGAGTCATTTCATAACATTCGAACTTTTTAAGAAGTCTCTCCACATAATATTTTTGTGACAACATTATCTTATCTTCACTCCTTATAATTTTAACTCCCAATATCATTTTACTTCACGCAGATCTTTCATATCAAAATTAGTAGAGGATTGTATGGTACTTTTCACAATATTCAAACTTGTACCCAATATAAGCATGCCATCAACATATAAGCATATTATGACATAATCATCGTCTATCACTTTAGTATAAACACATTTATCCACTTCAACAGAAGAAAAATCATTTCTTATTAAGAATTGATCAAATTTATTATGCCACTGCTTCGAAGCTTGCTGGCCATAAAGAGATTTCATTCATTTACAAACTTTATTTTCTTATCTGGGGATAATATATCCCTCGGGTTGAACGATATAAATTTTTCCATCTAAATCACCATTTAAAAAGTTGTTTTAACATCCATTTGATGAATAAAAAGCTTGTGAATAGAGGCTAAGGCAATTAAAACTCGAATAGAAGAGATTCTAGTCACAGGTGCAAAAGTATCAAAATAATCAATATTTTGTTTCTGCGAAAATCCTTTAGCTACTAAGAGAGCTTTGTATTTATCAATAGAGCCATTAGGATTAAGTTTCCTTTTGAAAATCCATTTACAACCAATTGATTTTACACCTGGAGGTAAATCAGTTAAGATCCATGTTTTACTTTTCATGATAGAATCAATTTCTATTTTTATTGCCTCTTTTCAATATTCAGCATCAGAAGAAGATATAGCTTCAAAATAATTTGATGGTTCATTATCAACAAGAAAAGTTTGAAAATCATTTACATAAGAAGAATACTTTTTTCTAGGCCTTTTGCTCCTTCGCAGTTCCTCACTAGAGGTATTCTCATTATTTCTTTCAACAGGTGCATGAGAAATTTTATCTGATAATGGAAAAAGATGTTCAAAATATTTAGCATTCTTTGTCCCAATAATAGTATTGCAATCAAACACATCACTTTTCACAATAAGAAATCGATATGCAACACTATTTTCAGCATAACCAATAAGCATGCAATCAACAGTTTTAGAACCTATTTTCCTCTTTTTAGGCTCAGGCAAAAGAACTTTAGCAAGACACCCCCACACTTTTAAAAAATTCAGGTTAGATTTATAACCTTGCCACAGTTCATAAGGAGTTTTACCAGTTCTTTTATGAGGAATTCTATTATGTAAGTGACATGCAGATAATATAGCTTCACCACATAAATTATCAGGGGCATTAGAACTAACTAACAAAGAGTTCATCATTTCCTTTGAAGTTCTATTTTTCCTTTCAGCTACTCCATTAGACTCAAGTGAATAAGGCGGAGTTAATTCATGAATGATTCCTTCTTTTTCACAAAAAGCATTCAAAGATACATATTCTCCACCTCTATCAGATCTTATTCTCTTGATTTTTCTACTAAGTTGATTTTCAACCTCAAATTTATAAGATATAAAAGCATCAAATGCATCATCTTTATTTCTAAGCAAATACAACTTAGTAAACCTAGAAAAATCATCCATAAAGGTAACATAATATCTTTTACCACCTCTAGTCATAATTTGTTTTAAATCACCTAAATCAGTGTGAATCAAAGATAATAAATCAGTTTCTCTACTTACTGAAAAACATGACTTTTTAGTCATTTTAGCTTCAGAACAAATTTCACATTTATTAAATTTATTTGAGTCTAAACCAGATATCAAGCCAAGAGATTGCATGTTCTTTATATACGAGACATCAACATGTCCTAACCTAGCATGCCATAAAAAATAGACTCAACCATATAGGCAGAAGCAAATGCTTTTTCATTGATAACATCAAAAACATTGAGTACAAAAAGTCCCTGGTTACAATAGCCTTTTCCCCCAAACACATTATTTTTTGTCAATATGATCTTATCAGATTCAAATGATACTTTTACTCCAGCTTTATTTAGCAAGGATATAGAAATCAGGTTTGCTCGCATTGTAGGAACATGTAGCACATCTGCAAGGGCTAAAGTTTTCCCCGAAATGAGCTTCAGGAACACTTTACCCTTAGCCAAGACTTTAGCAGTTCTTGAGTCTTCAAGGTAGACTATTTCACTATCATCTCCTATTGATGTATAGGAGGCAAATGCTTCTCGATTTGCATAGATGTGCCGAGTAGTCCCAGAGTCTACTGCCCATTTATTTACATGTGCCACAATGTTTACCTGAGAAATGACAGTTGCAACAATATCATCTCCTTCAGCTAAGTTAGACTTGGGAGGATTACCTTTTTCTTTGTCATTTCTTATTCTTTTCCTGCATTGTGCGGCATAATGACCTGATTTTCCACAAATAAAACAAGAACCTTTCTTTTTCTTAAAATTAGGATTATAATACTTGTAACCTTGAGACTTAGCATCATACCTTTTATTATTATTGCCTTGGCTTTGCACAAGATTTGCCTTGAGAGCTATCTCCTTGAGAGCTATCTCTCTGGCTTTGATGGACTCCTTTCTGTTGGTATCTTCAATTAGGATATGAGTCACCATCTCCTCAATGATGAAGTTTGTCTGCTTATGCTTCAAGCTGTTTTTGTAATCATTCCATGCACGAATCAGGCAACTTCTCAATCAACACCCTAGCAACAAATTTTTCTGGAAGAGAAATTCCCTCGGATTTCAAATCTTCAAGTAATTTTTGATATTCATTTATTTGAACTTTCATCTCTTTCTCATCATTCATCTGCCATTGATAATATTTTCCAACTACAAACTTTTATTTTGTAACATCTACATCAGTGAACTTTTTGATTAAAGCTTCCCAAATAGATTTTGCTTCCTTGCAACTACAATACACATCAAACAGTTCATTAGAAATAGTTTGTAATATAGTATGACGACATACCTTGTTGGTGTATTGCCATGATTCTTGTATCTTGTCATTAACATCTGCACCAAGATGTGGATCCAATAATGCATGTGCAACATCATGAACATCGAGCAGTGAGAAAACACATTCTTGCCATCTTTTGAAATTTTCATTAGCAAAAATTTCAATATTTGACACATCCGGAAATGGCTTGGCATATGGTAGGACAACCGAAAGTGGTGCATCAGAGGTAGTACCAACTTTGGTAGTATCAGAAATAGCTTCAGGAGTAGTATTATCATCTATAGTTTCTTAGATTGTTGGGGAAATTTGGATATTATAACAACAGTAATATAATATTTATTTATAAGTGAATACAAGTGATGCTTGAGTCGTGCTAGGCACTGTCCTAAGAAACTATTTCAACTACATGAAATGTTTCCCCAGGATTAAACAAGCCTTCTCTATAAGAGGAACAAGAACAACAAAATATAATTACTACAAAAACCAGCAAAAGAGGAAGATAAACTGTTTGGAGAATTTTGTGAATTGCTTCGTTGTTGTGTACTTCCTTTCGGAAGCCTTCGACTCCTATTTACTTTGGATACAATTTGAGAGCAGCATATGACAACCATGTCACTTCATATGAAGAGCCACATACCATCACATGGACTTGCCAAGTCAAATATTATCCTTGGCCACAAAGTAACATATTAACCAATGATAATAAAATAAAACTTTTAAAATACAAAATATTTTCAACACAAATGAGGCAAACCAAAATCAAAGTACGAATATCCAAGAGGAGGGATTCTAGTTGTGTGCCCAAATCACCATCATTGGGAAAGGTCTCTTGACTCGGCCTCGCTCATGAAAGGGAACTCTTCTAAGTCCCTTGACTCCAACTGGGGAATCTCATGCTACTGGTTGATGTAGTTGAACATGACCTTCATGGTCTTTCACATGAGGGCTACAAGATGGTCTCGAGAGTGCCCTCTCATCCTCTCAACATCAAGCTCCCTACGAAGTGTGACTATGCCCTAGAAAGGAACATGTGGGGCTGAGGTTTTGGCATAAGTAGGTTCCATGAAACTTCTGACTACAATCAGGTCCTTCTCAAGACGACTGTTATATAGCAGGGGGTGGACTAGGTGGCAGGGGTGGTAGGGTCCTCATAATTATCCATATCCTCCATTGAACCTGCTGTGGCTCGACTGCTTACCGCCTCACATATATTCCTCTTCTTAGACACTTGAGAGGGCACCTTCTTCACCAGTAAAGGGTTGAATGTGACATTATTCTCCATCACATAGTCCGTTTCATCCAAGGGCACCCTTTCTTTTCTGCAAAGCACATACACTGAGCTAGGAAGGAAGGGGAACTTCTTGTTGACGCGATAGAAATCCTTCTATTATAACACAATCTACTAACCCACATTCATCGGGATACCAGCTATGGCGCATGCTACCACCATGGCTCAGGGATAAGTCACGTCAGAGAGGTTGACTAACGAACGAATCCTCCGACCAACTAGTGCTAGCTACCTCCGGGCATCGGGCGAATGATAGTGGCTGGTAAGACCCTCTATAGTGAATGTTCTTAGGCATATTTATATGCCTATTTACTAATAGTTGCCTACATATATCTTGTGTTTTGGGAATAATCTTTATGCTATTTGCTATGTTTTGCTTTACTTGCAATCAGAGGCGGATTGAGGATTCGGAGGCTAGGGGTGCTATATCTTCTAAATGATAAACGGGTCGGTTCCTTCAATTTTAGGTTATGATTCGGGTTATTTAGTTTTTTTATTACTATAAATAAATTGATCAAATATAAATATTTAATAATGTCTTTTTCTTTTAAATATTCTAATATTAAAGATATACTCCTAAATAGTTTGTTTTTTGATATTTTTTTAAAGAATAAGAGACCTTATTCTAGAACTTTGAGAAAACAAGAGATTTTTCACCTTAAAAATTCAAATTTGTATACGTCATTTAATACCATATAGTTGAGAAAAAATAAAAATTATACTTGTAATCATGTTATCTCCACTTAGTGTAACGTTAAAGATTGAACCTTTAAATTCAAAAGCATTAACATAATACTATCCATCATTTCAAAAAATAATAATATTTAAACATATTTTTATTAACATTTATGTGACCTTCAAAATTTAATATCAATCCATAATTAATACAGAATATCACGCAACACATGTATCAATTAAAGATAGATAAATAATTAACGAGCAGCAAATAAATTAATTAATTGAGGGGGCGAGAAACGGAAGCAAAGAAAAAAAAAAGGGAAGAGCTGAAAAGCCCTTCGCACAGGATAAAAAATTGTGTTGTTAAGGAGATTCGAACTCTTGAAGCTCACCTCGACAAAGATGTCCTTCGCTAGTTGAGTCATTCAACATATTGTTCACTGGGTGGCAGATATAATATATATTCATAAATTATACTTATATACATTTATATACAAAGTTTTAACCGAGGTCACTAGGTGTCGTGGCACCCCCACCCATAAAGCTAAATTCGCCCCTGCTTGCAATCATTGCACACTAAGACATGTGATTACCATATGCAAGAGAGTTCGAAGGGAAATTGAAATCCGGGGAGAAATTACATAAAAGAGAAGCGTGGATGCAACTCCAAGGAGCACACAACGGATGAAACCGGGAAAAACTAGGTTCAGGCGCATCATTGACGCGCTGCCCCGTCCCCTAAACTATTGAAGACCAATCCTAGCGCACTGTTGGCGCGCTGCACCATGGGTCTAACTACTGAAGACCCATTTTGGTGCACTAGTGGCGCGTCGTGCCAGTGTCACCCTGACGAAAAATCCTCAAATTTTAGGCTTTCAAATCATTCGGCGGTCTTGTCTTAGATAGCTAAAACTAACTCGGTGAATCGCCAAGTTGGAGTGGAAATCTCCATTTGTGCCCGTTCCTTTTCAGTTGAGCATTATCACTTTCGGTGGACTTGTATTAGCCCGCAGAAACCAACTCGGCTGATCACCGAATGGGAGATGACTCCGCCTTTCATGCCTGAGTAAAATTAAATTGTGGTGTAATTGGCAAGAGTAATTACACTCTACAATTCACAAAGAGAGCTATGAATTGCTGGTAAATTACAAGCTGATTATTTTTTAAAAAATCTTTTATTTTTTCGTTTTAATTTTTTTCTATTATTTTGAATTATTTTTTTATTTTTATTATTCTAAAATTTTCTGAAAGTTTATTTTTTATTATTTATATTTCATTTCCTTCTCATTTTGAACCTTTACTTCATATGATTCCATGCAATTTTTTGTATTGTCTATTTTTTATGCTATGTTTTTCATATTTTTCATTAGCATAATTCTATTTTTATTCTAATTTTTAATTAAAGTAGAATTCAGTTTATAGACTAACGTTTTTTTGTTCTTTTTAATCATATTTATGTATGTTATGTTGAAATTTGACATAAGAGTATTATGTTAACTTTTTGTTTTGAATTTAGAATTTAGAATTTAGAATTTATGTTTTATTTTCAATTTCATTTGTTTTAGTAGTATTGACTTGAGACTTCACATTACAAGACATTTATTTTTTAGTTAGACATGATAGGTTATCTTTTTGTCAAATATTTTAATAATTTATGACTTTTATTTATAATATTAATCTTTTGGCCAAACATGTATTTCATGATGTTTATAGAAATCGTGTACTCTTAATTTTTATGATTAATTCAATTGAAGTATACTAATTTGAAAAATATAAATCAATTTTTTCTTCATAATATTAGTTAAGAACATGTGTTTATTAATTAATATATTTTCAAAAGACAATATATATCTTAAATATTTAATGTAATATCATTTATAAAGTTTTTTATTTGTAAAAAAAAAAGTTATGCATCCAAACAATACATGACAAACAAACATATCAGTGTAATTACTAGTTCGTGTAATTACTATCCTAGTAATTAAACCAAATCCGGTTACCAGGGTGACTTTCCAAACATGTGTAATTGTGTCTAATTACATTGTTTGTCCTGTTTGGTTGGCCATGTAGTTACATGGTCAGTAGGTAATTGAGTGTAATTGACAGGATATAATTACACTCTCCAATTCACAGGGGAGGCTATGAATTGTTGGTAATTACATGGTATAATTACAAGCTGATTACTTTTTAATTTCTTCTTTTATTTCTATTTTTTATTTTTTCCGTTTTAATGTATTTTTTATTTTTATTATTTTAAATTCTTTTTTATATTATTATTCTAATATTTTCTATTTTTTTTAAATATTATTTATATTCCATTTCCTTCTTATTCTCAACCTTTACTTCATGTGATTCTATGCAATTTTTCGTACTATCTAAAAAAACTCATTAGTGCAATTTGTTAGTATTCTAATTTTTAAATTAAATTAGAGTTCATTGTTGAATAAAGTTATGAACTTACGATTTTCTTTTCTTTTAAATCATATTTATGTATGTTATGTTGAAATTTGACATAAGAGTATTGTGTTAAATTTTTTATTTAGAATTTAGAACTTATGTTATATTTTTAATTTCATTTTTTTGGAGTATTAACTCGATATTTTACATTGCAAGCTATTTTTTTTAGTTAGACTTGATAGATTATCTTTTTGTCAATTGTTTTATAATTTTATGACATTATATTTATAAAATTAATTTTTTTTGTCAAATATGCATTTAATGATGTTTATAGAAATTCCGTACTTTTATTTTTATGATTAATTTAATTTAAATATACTATATTGGAAAATATAAATCAATTATTTTTATAATATTAGTTAAGAACATATGTTTATTAATTAATATTCTCAAAAGATACTATATATCCTAAATATTTAATTTAATATCATTCATAAAGGCCCTAATTATTTGTCTGATATAAATTTTTAATTTTAAAATTCAATATAACCTTATGATTACATTTGTGCAACCAAACAGTACATGTGTAATCACAGTAAAATTACATTGTGACAAACAAACAAGTCATTACTACACGATTTCCAATTACAAGATGACTTTCCAAATAGTCACTTATAGTCTCTAGAGATTTTACAGCTTTATGGGCCAATGTGTTGTTCACTTAGGGGTCGATTGGTACAAAAATTAATAATGCAGGGATTAGTAATGCTTAGATTAGTAATGTAGAAATTAATAGTGCAGGGATTAGTAATGCAGAAATTATTTTTACCAAGTGTTAGGTTTATTGTTTCTCACCTCATCTTGTGTTTGGATTAAGACTTTATAAAAAACTTCTTTCCAATTATACCCTTGAATTATTATGTAATTGGATTAAGGTAAATAATTGCCGCATAATATTATTTTTTATGGC
This sequence comes from Solanum chiquidenum, assembly GCA_029582725.1. Taxonomy (NCBI): domain Eukaryota; kingdom Viridiplantae; phylum Streptophyta; class Magnoliopsida; order Solanales; family Solanaceae; genus Solanum; species Solanum chiquidenum. The sequence continues at coordinate 14,964 of JAJOOS010027499.1, forward strand.
CTTCTAACTAGCTACGAGAAGAACAATTTTATTGTCATGTTTGCCTCTATTTTTTCACTTAATTATTTGAGGATAAATAATTGTCGTCTTAGTAAATTGATCACTTACAAAAATGTCAATTCTCAATTTAAAAAAAAGATAAACTATCAACTTTTAAAATTGAAAAGATGGTAAACAATAGTAAAATTGAATAAACCATCTACATTTACACATAAAAATTGCAAGTTATAATTTTAATATGTATGCAATTTTATAAATTGTTAAAAACACAAATAATTAGAAAACCACACACACACATAATTATTAGAAAACCACACACACACACACACACATATATATACAATTAAGATCACAAACGTCATGCGGTGGTATACTTGTCTTTCTAATTAGTTAATATTAAACAACTCACATTTCAAATATTGTATTAATTTGTATTGGATTTATTCAGTGACAAACAATTCTCTCTAAATAATTTGTAAGCTAATTTTTAAATAAATTTACTAGTACAAATATAAAACATAAAATCAAGAAAATAAACAAATTAATTAGAATGATTTGAGGGATATTTTTGTCTTTACATACACTTATCTCATGTATTACTAATACCTCCAAATGGAAGGTATTAGTAATACATCATATAATACCATGTAGGAGGATGAATTAGTTATACATAGACCCAAATTCCTACCCAACATAGTACTTAATAATACCATACATAATACATGCACTATTTGTTTTAATGCAGCCTACCAAACGACCCCTTATTGCTTTGTTAAAACACTTAGGTGAACAATTAAATTAATTGATTAAACTTTGAGAAAAGACATAAAGTGACACCTGAACTTGTCCCGAATTTTCAAAAATACACCTTAACTATGGGGTGTCCTATTACCCCACTAAACAATCTTGAACTGATATTATTACATCATTTGTTGTCCACCTAACATAGAGAGTGTGTGCACTATCTCAAAGAGAGTGAAGCAGCCTAAAATAATTAATATAATTTTATTTTTACAAGTATTTTATTATAAAATATATTTTCTTATTTTTCTTATTATTTTAACTTTTTTCCTTTTTATTTTTTCTCTTTCTTTCTTCGTTCTTCTTCAAAAATTCATTGTCATCTCCATTAAAGTTTCTCACTTTCAATGTCACCATTTTTAGCACAACGTCACCTTCCTTTCTTTTTTTTTTACTACTATTGGTTTACTCTCTTTAATTTTAAAATTTTGTCTAAATATTTTCTTACATTTCGAACAATTTGATAAACCCATTAAATTTCAAGATGATTAGGAAGTATCATATAGTTTTTTTTATCCGATTTCAATTAAGTTCTTTCAATTTTGGGAAATTCATTGATTCTTTATATTATTATTTCTAATTTTGAAGTTATATGAAAATGAGTAATTGATGATACTTTCAAAATTTTAAATTTTCTTAGAAAAATAATTAGTTTTGTTATCAATAATTCAATAAAGTCTAGAAAATAATATGAATTCTTTTTTATAAAAAAATCACTTAAATAAAGAATTTGTCTGGAGAAGAAAAAGAAAAAGAAAAAGAAAAGAAAAAATAATGGGAGAGGAGTTCAACTTGACGTGGGGGGTGGGGTGAGGGTGGGATGTGAAGAAAAAGAAAGAAAATGGAGGGATGAATCACTTGAAAGTGGGGTGGAAGATGAAGTAGAATTTAAGATGAAATCAAAATTAAAATAAGTCAAAGGCGAAATAGTCTAATGGACCCTCGTACTTGTAGGCGTTTGTATTCTGGACCCTTCTACTTAACTCTTTATCAACTGAACCCTTAGACTCAATCCAAATAATATTTTTAAACCGCTCCGCTCTTATCATGTGTGTAGTTGACTCTCCCTTAAATTGATGATATGTCAAATCCATATCGCCTATTTCAATGACATGTCATAATTATCTTTATTAACTATTTTTTAAAATTTTATTAACCAAAATTATTTAATAAAAAGTAAAACAATAAAATTTAAATTTATTCCTTAAAATAAAATTTTGAAACTCCTACATATTCTCCCCCATTCCCACTTTAAAACAGTCAAAATCTACCGGAGAAACTCTTGCCGATGAGACTGCCTATACTCTTTTTCTCACCCGTCTTTCATCTCCACCGTACATCCTCGCTATTTTCCTTTCCTCCTCCTTCAACCATCACAAAACTATCAACCTAAGCCGTCACCGCACCACCAGATCTGGCCAAAAATCTCTTCACTGTCATAACTAGATCATCCAACCCTCACCCGCTTCGATCTCCCCTCCACTGACTAGTACCGTCTCTCTCACTCTAATGCGAACTAGTTGTCTTCGACGAGCACCACCACCATCGACCTCTCCCTCTGCCGGCGAATCCATGGACTCAAGGAGGTTTCAATGCTAAGATCTCTTAAAGATGATGACAAGAGTATGGAAAGAAAAAAAAAAGGGTCGGGCATGGAGATGGCTGCGAATGAAGGTGGAGTGGGTGAAGAAGATAGAGGCTTTTTAATTGATTTTTTTATTCTTTTACTAATATTTTTAAAATTGAAATATAGTACTCACTCGCCTTAATGTGCGTGAAGTCACACATTTTCGCCAACCCAGTCATCTTAAGGACACATAAGCTTGGTCAATGGTGGTCAGATGAGTTTGATAAATTGTGTTTTATTGAGTAGAAGGGTTCATATGACAAAGGGATAAGTAGAATGGTCCAAAATATAAACTGATGCAAGTACAAGGGTTCACCAGATCATTTCGCACAAGTAAAAAAGTAAGAAAGAAAGAGAAATAAAGAAAAAATTAGAAATGATTTTTTTATATATTTTTAATTAAATTAACATGTGTCATGTAATAATTTGTGCGTAAAAACACTTGCTTTTAAAAATATGAGGCTAATAAAAAAATAATATAATAATAGATGTTCAAAATTATTTAGTAGGATAATAATAGATTGTAAAATTAAGATTTTTTTTAAAAAATTCAAAATAACTTCGTATTACATTATGGCTTTTCTCTTATTGATTTTTCTCTTATCGATGGTACAGAATATCAATCTCACATGACCAAACAGGCTCTAACCATAAGAAGTTGGAACACTGCTAATCCTTGTAGGTAGGTCATAGGTGCTTTGGGTGAAAACAAATCAGTTCCCTTTTCAGGTAAGTAGTAAATTAAAGTGTGAAAAGACAACTACAGTAATTCCTACCTTCTTTATTCAAATCAATATCACTTCACAACAACACCTTTTTCCGAACAATATTTCCGACAACTAAGTGATCTTCTCCGGCACCGGCAGCTTTTGGAGTCCTTCCGGCGACATCCGAACAGATATTTGAAAATGTAGACGTTTATTTGTATACTGTACACATTTTCTCATGCATGACTTTACTTAGCAAAATTTCGACTCTATTAATAAGTCTTCCATAAAGCTTCTCATTTCCTCTTCCTCATTCTCCTTTCATCATTTTTTGGACAAAATATCATTATTTACCACAAGTGGGTAGGAGAAAAGAAAACCCTTTTCTAAAAAAATTCAACTTTCTCAAAAATGATTTCTGTTATGAAAATAAGTAAAACAAGTTGTACAAATGTAGGACTATATTGATGATGATCTTGTTTTTTTACAGTTAAAAGGAAGATTGCATAACCCCCAACACAACATACCAAAATTAACTGTATTTCAGAAGTATTCTTCATGTTGGCCTTTTTTGCTTCTGTGAAGCAGTGCTTTGCTCCACATAAAGAAAAAGAATGTGTTCGTGTAAGGGGAAAAACAGAACAACAAGTTGAGGAGAAAATAGAAGAAATAGTTGCAGAGGAATGTGTTGGTATAACAAAAGAAACACAACAACTAGTTCCAGGAGAATGTGATGGCCGGATAACCAATAAAACAGTTCCAGACTTGATAGATGCAGAGTCCGTTTGGATTGACTTAAAAAAAGTAACTTTTAAAAAGTAACTTTTTAAAGTGCTGAAACTTATTTTTAAAATAAGTAGTTATGTGTTTGGATAAAAGTGCTGCAGTTGAAAAAAAAGTTGTTGATGTGTTTGGCAATAAGTGTTGGTAAACACTTTTTTTATCAAAATGTCTGAAATACCCTTAAAGCTGTTAACATGATAAAAAGTTGATTAATTTAAGGTTTTTATACTTAAAAAAAATTAAAACAAAATTAATTTATATTTTACATCCATAAGTAATAATATTTTCCTATCATTCACATATTTCTTTATCATCACAAATTATTTATAAGAGGAATATAAATTTTTTAGTTAAGTTAATTTTATAT
>JAJOOS010027500.1:0-26229 GCA_029582725.1 Solanum chiquidenum
CAGTGTACCTTCTGGGCTTATGGGGGTCCAGTTAGGTTTAGTTTAGTTGTACTTAGTTTGTTTCTGGTATGCTCGTGTGCTTTCTTTTCATATCCGCTTTGACCTTTCTGTGTCTAGATTCTATCATTTCTTATTGTTTTTACCCTTTTTGCTCAGTCGGCCTATGATGCCTACTGAGTACCTGTTGTGTTAGTACTCATGCTACGCTCTGCATCTATTTCGTGATGCAGGTCCCAGTACCAGTTATCAGCGGTGAGTAGTTCCAGTCTATTTTTGCAGCTGTGATTCGGAGACGAGGGCGAGCACTTGGCGTTTTGGGCTTGTCTTGTCTCCTTCTTTTGTCTTAGCTAGTCTTGTTGCCTTTGAGACACGCTCTGTTGTGGTCCACTTTTGGGACTTGTACTCTTTATTAGATAGCTCTATACTAGTGACTTCCAGGTTCTGGGAGGGATCATGTATATATTTATTTTGATTTGCTTCCGCATTGTTGTCCTTGTATAGTTTTTGGTTTCCGCTAGTTTCTACCCTTACACTCATTGCTTGATGTTCTGGGTTTCGGGTTGGCTTACCTACTGGTAGGGTATAGTAGGTGTCATCATGATTCGAGAAATCGGGTCGTGACATTACCATAGGCACTACTAGTTGTGACTAAGCATGATAAAATAGAGTATAACAAGACATTAGCATGATCATGTCGGGATATCAGACCAATTTTACCTGTATGCTGATCAACTCATCGGATTCTGAAGAAGCATTAAGACACAATTTGACTAAGTCTCAAAATGTCCATCAGCAACCGACTGACAGAAGCCTTTATTTCATCTGGTATTACTAGCTGAGGAGGAACTGATTCCAGCGCATACAGAATAATGACCCTCAATACAGCAGGCAAGTGTAAATTTGTCCTATCGCCTTTCCTGACATTCTGATTCACAAACTTGCATGATGCTTTTAAGGCACATTTGCTGCATACCTGAAGTAAATGCACGTAACATTTAGATCATAAGGGGTATATAGAAAGAAGGTGGAAGAAAATTTGAGAATGTCCCAAAGAAAATTTTACGTAATCTAATTTGATCTTAGGAGCAGTGAAAGGAAGTGATGAAGTTTCTTAAGAGCAAAAGTGACTCACATTATCTTCTTGAATTCTGAAATATTTACGCAACCTCTTAGCAGATAAAACATTCTGCTTTGCAATAGAAGGGCAACCAAAAAGGGCGACTTTTTTCAGGTCACTGCCAGACAACCATCTGAACAACCAAGTTTAGTAGATTAAGGAACTGAATGAAGAAAGCTAAGGGGCATAAAGCAGTGTCTAAACTAAACGAAGAAAAACATCCTGTACAAGCGACATGTGGGAATTCGTCAAGATGAACCATTCCAAACGAAAGGCAGCATCAGTCACCTTTTCAAGTTCAGAAAAGGGCCAAAAATACATGTAACCTATTGAAATGGTTCACAAATACCCTCCGTTAACCTTTAGGTCTAAAAGTACCCGTAACATTTTTTTAGGGGGCCCAAACATACCTCTGAAACTTATGGATTTGGGTCTTAAAAATACTTAAAAGGGCAAAAAATAACCCTAACGTGTTGAAAATGGCTAACAAATACCATTTGTTAACCTTTTGGTCTAAAAACACCCTTAATGTTTTCCTTTGGGCTCAAACATAGCCTTGAAACTAACGGACCAGCCTGGGTCAAATTTGGGTCTATAAAATAGTCATGAATCATTCTAAGCTTGCCACATTTTCAATATAGGATTAAATTAAAGCCCACTCATTTATTAAAACCCAACCCGTTTTCATTTTACAAATTAATCACCCAATACAATCTTTTCTCCCCAAAGCATCCGTCATTTCCTAGAAGCTTAGATGTGATAGGAGATTTAGGGCTAAACTTTTGTACTTCAATCGGGAGATAGGAAGTTGAAGGATTCTTCTTGAAGAATCAATTTCAAAAGTCTTGTTATTAAGGTAATTCTTTTTACTACTATATATAAAACTTTTTCTATTTTGATTTGATGCACTTGAGCGGAGGGTGTTTCGGAAACAACCTCTCCACCTCCACAAGGTAGGGATAACGTTTCCATACACTCCACCCTCCGATCCCTCCCCAGACCCACAAGTAGGATTCCCCAAAGCATCTGTTATTTCCTCTAAGCTTAGACGTGATAAGTGATTTAAGGCTAAACTTTTGTACTTCAAACGGATGATTGAGGGTCATAACTTCATTGGATGTTTAAGGATTCTTCTTCATAAATCATTTTCAAAGTTATGAAGAAGAATAGCAATCTCTTGGTGATCTCTACCAAACTGCCCAGCTTGCATACTTCACAAAATCAAGGGCATAGCTATTCTCAAAGCAAGTAATGTCAAACTTCTTCCTAGGCAAAAAGTTTGAATCTTTAAAGTAGCCTTCATTGTATGAATGAGTCACAAACATCACCATATCAGGTGGAAGCTCTTTGTAGTTTGTACACAGTATGATCCTCAGTAGTCAACGCCGTCAACTTTCTTAAATCTACACTCCCATTATCCTCCTCACCCACAAACAATTTGTTTAACTTTTTACTCTTTCCTTCATTTTCCAACACCCCATTATCATTTCTAGCCTCCATCCTCTATTAGCTTTTCCAATTTCTTCCTCATCAGGAACATTATTCAGTTTACAAACTGTTAGCTTCTATGTTTGCACAAGGCAAAGACAAATACTTCCCATATTTACCCAATAATTAGCATACAAATTCTATCAAAAATGTCATTGTTAAAGATTTCGGTAGACTAACAAAACACAAATTAGACTAATAAACTTCGATGAATAAACGTAACAAACAGAAAACTAATAGAAATAGTAGCAATCAATATGAAAATGGGTGAATGTAAGTAAATTGATTCTTACTTTACAATCTCTTGGTGATCTCTAGCAAACTGCTTAGCTGCATACGTTATAAAATTGCGGGCATAGCTATTCTCGAAGCAAGTAATGTCAAACTTCTTCCCAGACAGAAAGTTTGAATATTTAAAGTACCCTTCATTGTATAAATGAGTCACAAACATCACCATATCAGGTGAAAGCTTTTTGTACACAGTATGATCCTCCATACTCAACGGAGTCGACTTTACTGATTTTACACTCTTAACCTCCTCATTCATAAACAATTCATGTAATTTCTTACTCTTCCCCTGATTTTCCAATACCCCATCACCATTTCTAGCTTCCTTATCATTTTTCCTCATCTCCAGCAAAACCCTCACCTCTTCCTCCAATTTTTCCAATTTACCCTTCAATTCTTTGTTTTCAGACTTTTCCAACAGACCAACAGCTTCTTGAAAGAAAACATCCAATGGTTTATTTGCTACACTATCTGAACTAGTTGATTCTTTTTTAATCTGAGCTGCAAACGAAAAGGGTCTCCCCAAAAATGATGAAAATTGATATGGGGTTGAAGAATTCAAACATGTTGATGCTATTGTTAGAAAACACCGAGAATTGGACTTTCTCAGGTATATCATTTGTTGGTTTTTTGATAATTTGGTCACTGAATTGAACGATTGATGAGCATATACAGAGAAGATGAAGTTCTGCCATTAGAGGGCTTTTAGGGATTTTGCAAGCAATACATCTATTTGGGCCCAAATAAAACTACATGGAGTTCCTTATGGATCGGGTTGGGTTAGGGGTTAGTTTTGTTCTTACGTTCGGTTGGTTAAATTATTTGTTTTAATAAAAATAGAGAAAATAAGTTCTATAAGTAATAATCTATGTTGATTCTGTCGTATTCATCTTTTTTACATATCTCATCTTTACTCCATCCTGATAGCTTGTATCTTCGGTATCCACATCTTTAGGTTTTATATGAAATTATTGTTACAATTTTGATCATATACCGAATTTAAAAAGAAAAATAAGCATGAAATTCCTTTATTTTTCTAGAAATTAAATTTTAAGAAACAATTTTCATGAATTTTTTTTTTTTATATACTACAACCTAAAGTTTTTATGTTTTTGTAGCTATTGCCTAACAAATTAGTGTTTGTTTTTTATTTATGTATATCATGTACTTATTTTTACTTTTGTTACTTATTTAATGGGGATTTCTGGACAAAAGTATCTTTGTCTATCTGAAGCTAATTCGATTGGAGGAGGACCAGTGGAAAATTGACCAGAAAAACTTGTTGAATACGGAGTTGCTATAGGTATCAAAAACTCTTTGCAGAGGACAGAATTTGAGAAGATTCAAGCCAAGATAAGGTAGTATTAGCTTCCTCTGCTTCTTCAACCTACCTATCTATGTAAAGTTCTTTGATTATAAATTATCGCATTCATACTTATGGTGTCATTTCTTCTTATTGATAGGTCAGACAAGAGTATAATTACATACGGAAACAGATAAGGTATTTAGAATTTATGGAGAAAGTATGAGAAGAAGATTACTTCTTGTTAGAATGAGAAGAAGATTACTTCTTGTTAGAAATTCAGTATCATATTCTTTTAACTTTAACATAACTCGTTTTTTTCTTATAGGGTGGCGATCTTATGAATTTCGAATTTATGCATTTTGTACCTAATATTTCATCGACCTCATTGAAATATAATAAAAAGAAGCGAAAACGTGTAGATGTTAAAGATGATAATGCATAAGCCCAAGTAAGAAGAAGATTGAAGAATAGTGTGTTTTAGGAGACACATAATTAGAATTAATGTATTAAACAATGGATAAAATGTTTAACATGTGAAATAATGACATTAGTTGGTAACTAGTGCTTTATAATGCAATTTAATATTATGTTAGTTAACAAATGCTTGTTTGACCCTTTTAAACAAACATATCATTGATGTTTTATTCGCAAATGCAATTTTTTGTTAATTATATATTTTATATTTGTTTTGAGGCATAAATGATTCCAACTCATAGTGTATCATATGTGTTGGAATGTGCCTAGTGTAAATTTCTTAAGTTTTTCCTTTTGAGGAAAAATTATATATATAACAAGGCAAGATATGCATTGTGTTTATAATGGGAAGTTTTATTTCAAGGTAAAAATAGTTGAAATTATATATATATATATATATAATAGAAAAGTTTTGTTGTGAGATAAAAATAATTGAAATTTATAACATAAAAGTAGAATAATTATTGAACTAAGTTTTGTTTTATGAGGCAAATCTTGTATACAACGAGTTAAGATATACCAACTATATATAATAAGAAGTTTCGACTCTTAGAAAATGTAAATGAAAATAAAATTAGTCTTACTAATGAAATAGTTTTTCATCTTTACAATTCACTATTATTGATACTTGCAAAAAAAAAGTAATATTTCATCTGTGTTTTTAATCATAATGCTTAATTCTTTTTTAAAAAGATTCATTTGATTTCTTTAACTATCTACATGGAATGCCATTTGATACCATTTGTAAATAAAAAGAGAGAATGTACACCATACATCATCATTTATTAGTCGAGATATGTTTTAATAAATAATTGGTGATATGAAACATAAACATTTGACAGTTTAGATATGAAATTCGCAAAAAAAATCTAGTAAATATTTTACTTCCTACATGTACACAAAGTTAGACTTTTGAAACTTGTCCGCAATGTTAGAAGACAGACTCCTCGAGGTTACTTTAAGCCATTTAGTGCAAACCAAAAGGAGTATCGAAGCTGTTGGATGTTGCTCAGTCCTGAATACTCTTGTTATAACTTAACAACCAAAAAGCTCTATGTCGAACGTCAGCATAAATAAGTTACAGATATTTATCTGACCTTATCAAAAGGTTTGAACTGAGTATAATATTCTAATGATGAATCATCTGATCGTCCACGTCTTGGACTTATTCCTATTGAACACTTAAACTACTCAAAAGGTATACTTATTAGACACTTTCCTTATGTGGGGAAGCCACCTAGCCATCAAACCACCACCACAACAACAACAACATACCCAGTATAATCCTACAAGGTGGAGTTCGGAGAACGTAGAATGCGCCGACCTTACCCCTACCTTGTGAGGTCAGGGAGGCTGTTTTCGATAAACCCTCGGCTCAAGAACAGAAGAAACAAAAAGCAATAACAACAGCAAGATAAAAGCCACCTAGTCATCAACTTCCATTTATTTATGAAAAATTGAGATTCAAGATTCAATACACTAGCTTCAAAAATCATTTCTGGAAAAAGATTGTGTACAATAGTTCATTCCAAGTATCTGGAACACCAGCTACACACCAGTGGCTGCAGTCGTTCAACCCGCCACTAGCAACTCTCGAGGGGTGTCCGTCTTTTCGTAGTTGTGTAAGCAGTGTAATATCAAGTAAATTGACAGGCTTTGTCATGTTACTTAGGACACTTTTCACCACTGCCTCTCCTCGATATCTTTCACCAGGATAAGTTGATCCCTCTATTGGCTTTGTTTGTCCGCTGCAGTCCTTCACCTGTGGTTCATTCCAATCCTTGCCACTGAAAACATCGAGGAAACAAAACAAAGTTGAAGAAAATGGTCTAAAATTCTTCAAGACAAATCATATACTAAATGGAAACTTGCAAGAAAATGTGATTGATCTTCAATTCGTCGAGACTAAGATGTTGTTTGGTTCACGTTATCACATACTAGTATGTTGGGAATTAAAAAGGAAAGTCCAGTGAATGAAGCATTCTGCGTTCACGGAAGGTCCAGGGAAGGGTCAAACCCCAAGGGGATGTAGACTAGAAAGCTTACCATGACAAGAGCATTAGCGACTAATGCCACGAATCGAACATGTGACCTGTAGGTCAGATGGAGACAACTTTACTATTGCTCCAAGGCTTATATTGGGATTATAATGCAAAAATTGTTTATGCGGTGAATAACAATGAATATGTTTTTGATGTAGGACTCACTTCAAGATCACTATTGTCTTTCAATAGTTTAAATACTTCACATTCTATCCGCAGAGAATAATACATAGTATAACTTATTGCAGATAATTATTTTGTACTGCCAACCAACCACTGCAGTAGTCTTGCACTCGGAGTCGGAGATTGTTCTTTTCGTATACAACCAACTAAACAGTGCATTAGTTATGTATCCGGGAAACCGAACACTGTGTTAACTCAATCCTGGATTAATTATCTTAGTACGATCAACCAAACAACCCCTAAATGTTTACGGGAGAAATGAGAAGCTGTGTTAGAACTTACCGAGCATGAACAGCAGAAATTCCTTGGAAAAACACTTTAGTCACAGCAGGATTAATGTTGGAATCGATCCATTTAGCCCAAGTAGTTAAAGCAATCTTGTATGCTGCCATATGGTCCATCTCCTTGTAGAGTTTGTCACCAACTTGAAAATAGTCCCACCTGTGGACAAAAACAATGTAAAATAAAGAAGTTCGGTTTCTAGTAAGTTAGTGAAGAAGAAGTGTACGTTTGTTGGCGTCCAGTATGTATCCACCAATGGTAGCTGTTGAAGATCAAGACATCAACTCCTTTCCACAGCGCAGTCTGGCTGAGAGTGTCGAGCTTGAGCACTCGTCCTACTTTCTCGACCACTAAGTCAACGAGAAATCCGTCTTTCAAGAATGTGACTGTGAACTTAAACTCCTTCAGAAGAAAAAAAGAGAGCATGAGAAAGAAGGGAAGAATACATATCAGAAGTTCCGAAACAAGAAGAGATTTTAGTGTTTATCAAATCCCACAAGAATCGATGTTGCTTGAATCTTCCAAAGAAATGTTGGTGTACTCGTGTATGGTCCTCCGAAAATGCAATACTTTCAGAGGATCTGATACATACCTGGCGACATTTTTGGAGGATCCGAGCAAACATAGACAACAATAAAATGTCATGCTAGCAGCAGGGTTATTACTGAATCTATTTCAAGAATTTTAGCAGCTGATGCTTCTTTATGTCGGACAGAAAATTCATCGTTGGCTAAGTATTCAAAGAACGATTGCAGTTTAACATCTTGGCACTAACCACAACAATTATTTATGAAAATTTGCTAAATCGAAGAATCTATCACACATTGAAAGAATTCCAGCAATTAGCCCCTCTGCAGGATATAAGATCATTTACTAATATGTTATCGATCTTTTAACATGCTAGCATTGTTGAAATTGGAGTCAGATCATATCGAATCATACTAAATCAAATAAATTATAACTACTTGTTTTTGCAAGCTTTAGTTCCTCGCGGGACAAAAGGAAGCAAATACTTTTTGCAAGTGGCAGAACTTTTAACCTGTCAAAATCATGACTTTTACTCTAATCAAAAGACTAACGGACCCTATTGAACATAGGTCGCCAAATTACGACCAAGAGTTTCACCTTTTTGAAGTGTCAATCACGGCCTTTTGAAGCGCTAGTCACGTATACACGCCAGGCTATATAGAGTCAAAAAGGCTTTGATGACTTCTACAGAATGGAGAGTGATGGGAAGAAGGGAAAGACCTCTATTGGCCCGAACTTTGGAGCACTTTTACCAACAACAACATATATCGGTGTAATCCCACTAGGTGGGGTCTGGAGAGCGTATGATGTACCCAGACATTACCCCTACCTCGTGGAGGTAGAGAGGTTGTTTCCGAAACACCTTCAGCTCAAGTAACTCATACAAATCAACGTTAAAAATAGCATACAGATGCAATGCAAACATAACGAAATCATTTACATAGAATTCAAGTCTACCAAATAGAAGATGATAGAGGGACAACGATTAAATTGACCTACCGGGAATGAGAGAACGGAACGTTCCTTTGTGCTGTCAAATGTGTAATTAGAATTTGGAACTGCAGCATGAAGCATACATGCTAGTGATTGCCACTGATTACTGCTCAAGGAATCTCCCACAAACATGAAGTGTTTGCCTCTGAAATTTTTCAGAAGATTTTCACCATTGAACCTACATACACCATACATTCAAATTTGTATATAAAACCATGACATTGCATAATAAATTCGAAATCAACCAAATCATCTACCACATAATAATTTTTCGAGGAAGGGGATTCAATTGAATAATCCTTCTCCTTTATTCGAACTTGGAATTGACAATATGAGAAAGCTCATACTTACTGAATTAGTGAAACTATAATACTCTCTTCGTCCCAACTTATGTGACATCTTTTGGATTTGAGAGTTAAACGAGTTTTTCTTTGACTAGGACATTACTAATCAATGTTGTTTATACTACTTTTTTAGTAGTTTCCAAATATATAAATTTTATTTTAAACAAAAAAAACTTAATAATTTCATAACTGAATTCGGTTGAAATTCAAAAGTTTGACTCAAGCAATGTCACATAAATTGAGATACAACAACAACAACAACAATATACCAGTGTAATCTAACAAGTGGAGTCTCGAGAGGGTAGTGTGTACGCATCTAAAACATGCCAACAACAACAACTACACCTCACTCCTAAACAAGTTACAAGTTGGGGTCGACTATATGAATATCAACTTCGTCATTTAAGCTCATTTTATATCATCGTCATACTAGCAAAAACAACAACAACAAAAAAAACAAATATTGGAATTTAGGTGGAACAAAGAAAGAAGTTTCTTACTTTGGGAGGTTACAATCAGTAGGCTGCCATCTATATTTGAGATAAAATTTATCTTTTCTTCCATTTTTTATGCAATTTAGACCTTGGTTTATAAATGGACACTTCAAAGAATCATAAATTGGATAGGATTCATCATAAATCCAACTTCCTTCAAAAATATTACAACTCTTCAATTGTTGTTCTTCATAAGATAGTACTATTAATAGATGCAAAAAAACAACAAAAAGTTAAACTTTGGTACTTTTTTTAGTAGACATGGTGAAAAATTTAGAACTCAAATTGAGAGCTCTAAAAATTGAGTAAAAAGAAAAAAGAAAATTGTACTGTTTTATAATAATTTTGTGTGTAGATTTTTGGTGTGTGATTAATTAGTTGGTTGTTCTTTTGTTAGTGGTACAAATTAATTAGTGCACTAATTAGTAAGGTAAGCAACTGAATAATGGTCAAACATATATTTGAAGATAAATTTTCAAAATATATGGTCAAATATATATTTAAAGATAAATTTTTAAAATATTTGGTCAAATATATATTTAAAGATAAATTTTTAAAATATATGGTCAAAGATATATTTGAAGAGAAAATTTAAAAATCTGATTAATAATACATAGTCAAACACTACCATAATTTTCAAATATATATATTTAAAGATAAATTTTAAAAAACTGATTCAAAATATATAGTCAAACACTATCATAATTTTTGTTCATTATATCTCATCTCTCCGTAATTGAGGTGTTTGTAATGTATTTCATGAGCCTACTAGAATATAATAAGAAAAGAATAATTAACTTTGTCTCAAACTTCTAAAATTACAAAATAAATCAGATAACTATAAATCACGACACATAATTTCGAATGAAAAAGTATTTATCTATCTTATTTCTTTTTTCAGTCTTTTTTTTCAAAAATAAAAATATTTTTTAAAATTAGTAATGATTTTTAAATGTCAACATTCCATGTAACATATTAAAATCACAATACTAGAAATTATTTTGACATATTATAAATAACTTTAATTTAAGATCATAAAAAAATTAAAAATAAATTTAAGATGCTATATCCAATCAAATTAGAACACATAAATTAAAATAAAAGAAATTTGGAAACATTAGCCTTGTCATGTGATTTATACTTTCACTAAATTAAATAGATAGAACCAATACATCCTCAATATTAACGAATATGGCAAGTATGACCAAATTTCTGTTCTAAACAAGTAATTCTTAGTACATCCATGGGAGGAACTTCTTCATATATTTCCTGCAAATACAAATATTTGACTTCGATACATTTAGGTTATCTGCAAAATTGAACGAAATCTTGTTGAAGATCTCGGATCTTGGATCAAGTAAGATATGTTTCGAAGGAGATGCATTTACAGTTTTCCTATAAGAAACGAGCAATTGACTTCGATCACCTTGACCAGCTAAGGTTCCGTTGTTATCCAGAGATTCAACCCCAACGCCCATCTTGGCATGTGGATTCACTACCTGAATAGCATAGGCACTACTAGTCGTGAATAAGCATGACAAAATGTAGAGCAACCAGGCGTAGAACTAGCATGATCCTGTCGGGATATAAGCATCTCACTGAGACCAATTTTACCTGTATGTTGCTGATCAACTCATCGGATTCTGAAGAAGTGTTTAAGATACAGTTCGACTAAGTCTCAAAATGTCCATCAGCAACCGACTGACAGAAGCCTTTATTTCATCTGGTATTACTAACTGGGGAGGAACTGATTCCAGCGCATACAGAGTAATAACCCTCATTACACCAGCCAAGTGTAAATTTGTCATATCGCCTTTCCGGAGATTCTGATTCACAAACTTGCATGATGCTTTTAAGGCACATTTGCTGCATACCTGAAGTAAAAGCACATAAAGTTTCAGGTCATAAGGGGAATATAGGAGAAAGGTGGGAAGAAATTCGAGAATATCCCAAAAAAGGAATTTTTACATAATCTTATTTGATCTTAGGAGCAGAGAAGGTAAGTGATGAAGTTTCTTGAGAGCAAAAGTGACTTACATTATCTTCTTGAATACTGAAATACGTACGCAACCTCTTAGCAGATAAAACGTTCTTCTTTGCAATAGAAGGGCAACCAAAAAGGGCGACTTTTTTCAAGTCACTGCCAGACAACCATCTGAACAACCAAGTTTAATAGATTAAGGAACTGAATGAAGAAAGCTAAGGTGTATAAAGCAGTGTCTAAACTAAACAAAGAAAAACATCCCGAACACAATACAAGCGAAATGTGGGAATTCGTCAAGATAAACCATTCCAAATGAAAGACAGCATCAGTCCATACCTTTCAAGTTCGGAAAAGAGCCAAAAATACATGCAACCTATTTGGTTCAGAAATACCCTCCGTTAACCTTTAGGTCTAAAAGTACCCATAACGTTTTTTTGGGGGGGTCAAACAAACCTCTGAAACTAATGGATTTGGGTCTTAACAAAAATAAAAGGGCCAAAATACCCCTAACGTATTGAAAATGGCTAACAAATACCATTTGTTAACCTTTTGGTCTAAAAGTACCCTTAACGTTTTCTTTTGGGCTCAAACATAGCCCTAAAACTAACGGACTAGTCTGGGTCAAATTTGGGTCTTTAAAATAGTCACGTGTTATTTTAAAGCTTGCCACATTTTCAATATAGGATTAAATTAAAGCCCACCATTTATTAAAACCATACCCGTTTTCATTTTACAAATTAATCACCCAAAACAATCTTTTCTCCCCAAAGTATCTATCATTTCCTAGAAGCTTAGATGTGATAGGCGATTTAGGGCAAAACTTTTGATTCAAACTGGAGATTGGATGTTGAAGGATTCTTCTTGAAGAATCAATTTCAGAAGTCATGTTATTAAGGTAATTCTTTTTACTGCTTTATATGAAACTTTTTCTATTTTAATTTGATGCACTTGAGCGGAAGGTGTTTCGCAAAAAACCTCTCCACCTCCACAAGGTAGGGATAATGTTTCTGTACACTCTACCCTTCCCAAACCCACTAGTAGGATTTCCCAAAGCATCCGTTATTTCGTCGAAACTTAGAGGTGATAGGCGATTTTGGGCTTAACTTTTGTACTGCAAACCGGAGATTGTGGGTCATAACTTCATTAGATGTTGAAGGATTCTTCTTCATAAATCATTTTTAAAGTCTTGTTATTAGGGTAAAAAAATTTAATGCTTTATATGAAACTTTTTCTATTTTGAAATAATGCACTTGAGCCCATGGTTTTTCAGAAACATCTCTACCTCCACAAGGTAGGGATAAGGTTTGCGTACTCTCTACCCTCCCCAGACCCACTTGTAGGATTACACTGGATATGATGTTGTTTTTTGTATAAAACTTGTTATGGTTTGGGATTTCTATATTCTTGGCCATTGATAAAAAAAAATTACTCCAATCATGTTGAAGCAATGCTTTCTATTGAAGCTAATTTTTTTACTCCATCTGTGTTGAAGATTTTAATGGCTTTGTTTACTACTCTCTCTGTCCCAATTTATGTGACGCCCTTTCCTTTTAAGTTTGTCCCACGAAGAATGTCACATTTCTATAGTTAGAGAAATAACTTAACTTTAATATTTCACCTTTACCCTTGGTAAAATGATTTATAGTCATACAAAAATCTAAGGTTTATTTTAGACGACACATTTTAAAGTCCTCCCTTTTTTCTTAATTTTGTGCCAAGTCAAATGGTGCCTACATAAATTGGGACGCAAGGAGTAATTCTTTTTCATATGTGGTCCTTGATTTGTCAGAGATTTATGGTTATTGAATTGGTGGATGGGGGTTATTTATTTATATGTGGTGCTTTTCTTTGTTGTATATCGTTAGATTCCAATAAATAAAATTATTTATGTATTTATGTGGTGTGGAGTTAACGATAGGTTTCAGGTTTGGAGACAAATTCTAGAGAGACTAAAAGGTTGAGGTTGAGCAAGACCAAACCTGAATACTTAGAGTGTAAGTTCAGTGAAGCTACGCATGAGGTCAGCATAAAAGTAAGGCTTGATGCTCAGGTCATCTCCAAGAGAGGATGTTCCTAGTATCTAGGGTCATAAATTCAAGGTAATAGGAAGATCGACAAGGATGTCACACATCATAATGATGTGGGACGAGCAAAATGGAGGCTTGCTTTCGGAGTCTTGTGTGATAAGAAGGTACCGCCAAAATTTAAAGGTAAGTTCTATAGAGTGGTGGTTAGATCGACTATGTTGTATGAGATAGAGTGTTGACCAGTCAAGATGAAAATTGCAAAGATGCGAATGTTGAGGTTGATGTCTGGGCATCCTCAGAGGGATAAGATTAGGAATGAATATATCTAGGACAAGGTAGGAGTTGCCTAGCAAGTGGATAAGATATGGGAAGCGAGGTTGAGATGGTTTAGACATGTGAAGTGGAGAAGTTAGATGCCTAGTGAAGAGGTATGAGACATTGGCAATGATTGGCATCAAGAGAGGTAGAGGCAGCTCGAAAAAGTATTGGAGAGGTCATTAGACAAAGACATGGTGCATCTTGAACTTATTGAAGACATGACCTTAGATAGGAGGTATGGAGGTCGTAGATTAGGATACAAGGTTAGTTGATAATTGAGCATTCTATCGCTTTCCTTAGGTATAGGATTGGTGGTCATACTTGGACCTTCTTTCTTACCGGTGGTATGAGCATTATTATCGTAATTTCTTGTTCTTCGATCGCGATTATCACCTGTGCTTTTTGTGCCTTGGTTATCACATTATTTTGTTGTCATTACTATTCTTTCCTCAGTATGTTGTGTGTTTCTCCCATTTCACATTATTTAATTGTTGTTACTGCTCTCATTTATGTACTCCCTTTTTCAAGTTGCTTTATTTTAAGCCGATGTCTAGCAGAAATTTCTCTATCTCTACGAAGTAGGGATATGGTCTGCATACAGTCTACCCTCCCCAGACCCCATTTGTGGGATTACACTAGGCATGTTGTTGTATATCTCTGGTGTAGTCCCTATTTCCTTTTTTTTATGGCTTGCATGTGCTAGTTTCAAAAGAATGAATGAAAATGTGGACGTAATTTTTAATCATGGGGTATTTGGGTTCGAAAATCTCGCTTGATCTATAATAAAAGATGGTACACATGTGGCAAGGGTATGATGTAGACCTATTGTCATATATTGATATATGTTGAGAATACAAGGAAAAACTAAGGTTTAGTGAGGTGAAGCACTTGTTAGTTACATGCCCCCAAGGCCTAGCTCAAGTGGCAAAAGGTGGAGGATTTGTGGCTTAGGTCGCAGGTTCAAGCCTCACACCATGCAAAGTGAAGCCCGGTATTTAAGTGGAGAAGGGTAGAGGGGCGAGCCCATTATCCATCGAGTTTAGAAGGCTGTAATTGGTCCAAAGGGCGGGTCACAAACGGATTTCTCGGTTATCAAAAAAAGCACTTGTTAGTTACATGGCCACCTAGTAGGTTTTATGTTTGGGGGTATTAGAGCCCTTCAATATTTGTTGTGTAGTGAATTCAATGTATTAAACAATTTACCGTAGATGAGGTTGAAGAGAATTCGATTGCAGTACACCTACGGTACATGAAGAAACTTCAGTATGATGAATAATACTATAAGCAATTCTTACATGTAGATCTACCAAAATCTTTCACCAATTACATTTCTAATATAACTTAGTTTGCTAATTATAGAAAAAAGGGGAAAGCATTTGTCTTTGTCTATGCCTTATATAAGCTGACATTTCGTAAACTTGATATTTGATTATGTTGTGGTGATGTCTACCAAACTGCCAAGCTTCATACTTTACAAAATCAAGGGCATAGCTATTCTCGAAGCAAGTAGTATAAGACTTCTTCCTAGGAAAAAAATTTGAATCTTTAAAGTACACTTCATTGTATAAATGAGTCACAACCATCACCATATCAGGTGGAAGCTTTTTGTACAAAGTATGATCCTACATAGTCAAAGCGTTGACTTTCTAAACATTATCAGTTTACAAACTGTTAGCTTCTATGTTTGCACAAGGCAAAGACGAATACTTTCAATATTTACCCAATAACTAGCATACTGAATTCTTTCGAAAATGTCATTGTTAAAGATTTCAGTAGATTAACAAAACACAAATTAGACTAATAAACTTCGATGAATAAACGTAACATGCAGAAAACAAATAGTTGCCATCAATGTAACTAAATTAATCCTTACTGAGCAATCTCTTGGTGATCTCTACTAAACTGCTCAGCTGCATACTTTACAAAATCATGGGCATAGCTATTTTCGAAGCAAGTATTATCAAACTTATTCCTAAGCAAGAAAATTGAATCTTTAAAGTAACCTTCATTGTATAAATGAGTCACGAACATCACCATATCAGGTGAAAGTTCTTTGTATACAGTATGATCCTCCATACTCGACAGCGTTGACTTTCTTGATGCACTCTTAACCTCCTGATTCAAAAACAATTCATGTAATTTCTTGCTCTCTCTCATTTTCTGACACCCCATTAGCGTTTCTAGCTTCCTCCTTCCTATTAGCTTTCTCATTTTTCCTCTTCTCCAGCAAAACCCCCCTCACTTCTTCCTCCAATTTTCTCAACTTACACTTCAATTCTTTGATTTTAGTTTCATCCTCAATTTCTGATTTTTCAGACTTTTCTAAGAGGCCAACAGCTTCTTGAAAGAAAACACCCAATGGTTTCTTTGCTACTCTATCTGAACTAGTTGATTCTTTCTGAAACTGAACTGAAAACGAAAAGGGTCTCCAAAAAGATGATGAAAATTGATATGGGGTTGAAGAGTTCAAGCATGCTGATGGAAGAATTGTTAGAAAACGCCAAGAATTGAATTTTCTCAGGTATATCATTGGTGGGTTTTTTGGTTATTTGGTCACTGAACCATAGATGAGCATATAAAGGGAAGATGAGGTTCTACCATTGGAAGGGTTTTAGGGGTTTTGCAAGCAATACATCTACGGCTTACCGCTGCGGACTCTAATTTGTATTGGGTTGGGCCAAAACAGAAGTACATGAAGTTCCTTATGGGCTAAATTCCCAAGTTTTTGCACAGATTGTCCTTCAAACGGACTAGTGTTTAATTTTTGTCTCTTTTTATTTCAGGTGTTCATTTTTTCCTCTTGCTGCTGATTTAATGGGAATTTCTGGACCAAAGTCTAGACCTGATTCGGTCGAAGGAGGATTTGTGGACAAAAATGGACTGAGAGGATTTGTTGAAGGCGGAGTTGGTATTGGTACCAAAACATCTCTTGCACAGGCACTTGAGAAGATTCGAGGAGAGATGAGGTACTGTTAGATTCCACTGCTTCTTTAACCAGCCTACATGAAGTTCTTCGATTATAAATTACCTCGTTTATACTTATGATGTGATTTCTTTTTATTGGCAGACATGTGCGCCGTGAAGTGCAGGCAGAATATGGAAGGATATTAGACTTTCTGGAGAAAGTATGAAAGGAAGAAAAGTTCTTGTTAGATGTTCAGATATCTTTTTCTTGTAGATTTGACATAACACGATTCATTTTATTGCAGGGTAACGATTCTCTGGATTTCAAACTTGAGAATTTTGTTTCACCTGGGGAGCAATCCACCTCACAGAAATGTAAGGAAAAGAAGCGGAAACGTGTGGAATGATGATGAAAAACAAACCACAGGTAAAAAGCAAGAAAAAGAAAACTGAAGAATAAGTGTTCCCGCAAGCACATCATTTATTGATGTATTGGGCATTGGATGGAACTTTTAAGTAGAACAATGATGTCATTAGACAGTGGCTAGTGCTTTGTAATGCAATTCAGGATTCTGTTAGTTAACAGATATTTGCTTGATCCTTTTAATCATACTATGGATGCTTTATCACTCTCCTGTGAAAATTTTTGCTAATTATATTTTACATGTTTTAAGACAAGGGATTCCAACTTATAGTGCACCACACATGCTGAACTGTTGCCCATGTATTGTTGGTAAAGAGTATTAGGTGGGTTGCTTTGAAAAAACTTCCAATTTCTATACAACGAGACAAGATATGCACAGTAAATATAATGGAGAAGGGTAGAGGGGCGGACCCATTATCCACCGAGTTTAGAAGGTTGTGATTGGTCCAAAGGGCGGGTCATAGACGGATTTCTCGGTTATCAAAAAATATATATATATATATAATGGGAAGTTTTGCCTCAAGGAAAAAGTAGTTGAAATTTAATTTTATAAAAAAGAAGTAGAATAATTATCAAGCTAACTTTTGCCTTGTGAGACAACTCGTATACAACGAGTATTAGGAAAAGTTTTACGTCGAGGTAAAGTAGTTAAATTTTTATGGAAAAAAAAAAGAAACAGGATAATCAATAATCATCAAGCTAAGTTTTGTCTTATGAGGTAAATCTTGTACACAACAAATCAAGATAATAGGAAGTTTTGTCTCTTTGAAAAAATAGTTGAAATAAAACTAGTCTTATTAATTAAATAGCTAAAAATCTCTATAATTTGCCATTGTTGATACTTCAGCTCCTGGGTTTGAAATCTGAAGGAGTAGAGAAAGATGAAGTTACGAAAGAAGATGAATTGGGAAGAAACCTAAGCAATGGGCATAGGAGGGGTAATTTTCGTCCACTTATTATTAACTTAAAGTGTGAAAGGACAAAAAAAGTTATGTTGCATTTGTGCCAATGACCCTAAAAAATTCCCCCTAAAATTTTGGCTCGTTATTTTTTTGCAATACTAGTTGTTTAGTAAATGATTTAATTTATTCGTAACTCATAGACTTTTAAATTGTTCCGGTGCAGATGCAAAACAGTATCACTTCATACCATTTCAAGTTCGGAAAAGGGCCAAAGATACGCCTAACATATTGAAAATGGCTCACAAATGCCCTATGTTAACCAATTGGTCTAAACACACCCTTAAGTTTTTTTGTCTATAACATACCTGTGAAACTAACTGACCACGCTAGGTCAAATTTGGATCTTCAAAATAGTGGAAACAAGCCAAAAATACCCCTAACGCATTGAAAACGGCTCACAAATACCCTTTGTTAACCTTTTGATCTAAAAATACTCATTAACATTTTTTTTTGGGCTCAAACATACTGCTGAAACTAACAGACCAGCCTGGATCAAATTTGGGTCTTAAAATAGTCATGTGTCTATCTAAGCTGGCCACGTTTTTTATTCAGGATTAAATTAAAACCCACTTATTTATTAAAACTCAACCCGTTTTCATTTTAAGAAATTAAACACCCGATACAATCTTTTCTCCCCAAAGCATCCGTTATTTCCTAGAAGCTTAGAGGTGGCAGGCGATTTAGGGCTAAACTTTTGTACTTCAAACGGCAGATTGTGGGTCATAACTAATGTTGAAAGATTCTTCTTGAAGATTCAATTCCAAAGTCTTACTATTAAGGTAAAAAAAAAATTAATGCTTTATATGAAACTTCTATTTTTATTTGATGCATTTGATCCCAGAGTTCAAAAAAATCATCTTGGAGATTGTGTAGTCTTTCAAAAACAGTTTCTCAGTTTCCACAAAGTAGGAGTAAGGTATGTGTACACTCTACCCTCCATAGATCCCACTTGTAGGATTACACTGGGTATCTTGTTGTTGTTTGTATGAAACATTTTATGGTTTGGGATTTATATATTCTTGTAGGGGTGTGCAAAAACCGAACTGACTGATAAATCAAACCGAAAAAAGTGTTATTGGTTTATTCTTATTGGGTTATAGGATTAATGGTTATTTAACGGTTTTATAAAAAAAATTATTAGGTTATCGATTCGATATTGATTTTTTAATATTGGGTTATTGGGTTTACCGATAACCCATTAAGAATATAATAGTTAACTATTTTAATTTTTAGGCATACATAAATATCAAACAAAAAATATTAATATAATCATTATATTAGACTATAACTATTAAGATCCTACACAATTAATACTACTTAATATGCTCTCAGCATTTACCCTTTAGGTTTTAGGATTAATTTAGTCTTTAGGTTTACAACATCAAAACCTAAAGAACTAAGAACGGCGGCGGCTAGGTTTGCAACGACGACGGCAAGGGCTAGGCAACTGCTAGGGTTGTGAATTGTGAGTATTTGCTATACTTTTACTACACTAAGCAAAATTTTTGCACTCAATGAATAATTTGATTTCTCTCTTTTTTATTTCGCAACAAATTGTTGAACAAGTCGTATATTTGTTTTGAAAGAATTTTCTTGTCGATTAAACCGAAATTTGAACCGTTAAAGACCGAAAATTGATAACAAATATCTTATTGGTTTGGTTATCGGTTTAACATATTTAAAAACCGAAAACCGATAAACAGAACCGATGATACTTAAAACCGAACCGAATCGACCAATACATACCCTTATATTCTTGGCCTTCGATAACTATTTTTTACTCCAGTAGTGTTGAAGCTTTAAATGCTTTTTGTTGAAGCAGATATTTTTTACTCTTAACTATGTTAAAGTTTTTAATTGCTTTGTTTACAATTCCCTTTGTCCCAATTATGTGGCACCTTTTCCTTCTATGATTGTCCCATGAAGAATGTCACCTTTCTATAATTAGAAATAACCCAACTTTCAAATTCCACTTACTCTTAATGAAACAATTTAAAAGCCACACAAATATCTAAGGTTTATTCTAGAAAACACATTTCAAAGTCCTTTTCTCTTAAACTTTGTGTCAACTCAAATGATGCCAGGTAACTTGGGATGGAGAGAGTAATTCTTTTTTTGTATGTGGCCCCTTCTTGATTTGTATGGTTATTGAACTGGTAGATGGGGTTATTTATTCGTTTATGGTCCCTTTATTTGTTGTATGTCGTTAGATCCAATATTTTTTCGATAATAGTGGTGTTCGCCGTTCGGACCAGTTTTCGCACAACTCAACTAATTCCACGAAATACTTGTCACCTCACACCAGCACCAGGTAACTCTGCCCACCAAGGCTAAGACACATGGTAAGAAATCACCTAGTGTTTTTGTCTCTGCTAGGATTTATGTTTTGTTATTGACCGTGGTGTCCACACTAGCTTTTGCATACCTCAACTAATTTACGGGATACCTACCACCTCTCACTAGCAACGGGGTCTCCGCTAAGATTTGAACCTCAGACCTCATAATTCCAATACTTTTTTATTTTTGTATATCTCTGATGTGGTCCCTATTTCCTTTCTTTTATGGTTTGCATATGCTAGTTTCGGAAGAATGAATGAAAGGCATAATTAATTTTAAATTATAGTGTAATAGGGTCCAGAAACCTTAGTTCATCTATATTAAAAGATGGATACACGTGTGGCATGGGTATGATGTAGACCTATTGTCATATATTGAGATT
Organism: Solanum chiquidenum; assembly: GCA_029582725.1. NCBI lineage: Eukaryota > Viridiplantae > Streptophyta > Magnoliopsida > Solanales > Solanaceae > Solanum > Solanum chiquidenum. The sequence continues at coordinate 20,878 of JAJOOS010027500.1, forward strand.
TGTCGAGAATATAAGAAAAGGCTAAGGTTTAGTGAGATGATGTAGTTGTTAATTACGAGGTCACATGGTGGTTCTATGTATTGGAGGTGTTAGAATCCTTAAATATTTGTTGTGTATCGAATTCAATGTACTAAACAATTTGCACTAGATGAGGGTGAAGAGAATGTTTGCTCCTAGTATTATTGATCATAGCAAAGTTTCTTCTAGCACTATAGATTAGTGTTGTAACTAATATGAGGTTAGAATTCAAGCTTAAAATGTTAAGAGTACCACTTGCTTGAGGTGCATGGATGGAACTCTAAGGAGACTTATATACTGGTTTATGTGCCATCCAGCCCTACTAATGGTCTCAATCCCATCTTCAAAGCCATGTTTCATGGCTTGGAAGCACACATACATCCTAAGAAATCTTCTTTTACCTTCTGCCAGAGGTTCCTTGGATATATTAATCACCACATCAGAATCAGGATTACTCTCTCTCAATTCTTGGGAATATACCACTTCTCCAAAACAATCCTCTTAACTCTTTTCATCTTTAACTTGCTAACATTAAGCTTGAATTCTCCCTCCCAGTCTCCCCTCATATCTTTGATCTTCTCATATCATTGCTCTAATACTTAGGACTATTCTGGACTTTTCTCCTAAAGTATTGTGCTAAAGTTTGAGCATCACCTCCATGATTCTGGTAACTTGGATTACAATGGTGATTTAGAGTTCAAAGTCTTGATCTTAAAAGGCTTGGTTTTGCCCATCCTTAAATATAAAACACTTGAAGGGACATTTACCGTCGCAGTTATATCAAGACATTTTGTGTCACTCTTTAATATCCTCAAACTCTTACCATTGGCAATTGCATATAACTCTTCTAGCTTCTGGATATCTTCACAATTCATACTTTTTCTAATCTTTGTACTTGTCTAATTTTTCATTGATTTCTTTAGTCCTTTCCCTTCTAAACACCTTGAACTCCTCACTATATTAATCTCTAAATGCAGGGTCACATGTGCATCCGTCTTTTAGTATAGATCAAAACTGAGGTTTCCGGCCCAAATTCCCCCATGATTGAAAATCAACTCAGCATTTTCATTCATTCTACGGAAACCAGCACATGCAAGCCGTAAAAGAAAGGAAATAGAAACCAGTCCGGTGATATGAGAACAAAAAAAGATATTGGATCTATGGCATACAATAAACAAAGGGACCACGAACGAATAAATAACCCCCAACCATGGGTTCAATAACCATAAATTTCCAACAAATAAATTAAGAAGGGACCACATACGAAAAAGAATTAGTAAACAAAGCCATGATTCTAAAATATACAAGTAGCTGTATTAGATTAGTGAAGTATGTGAGCAGAGAGAAGAGATGACTCTTTCACTAGACAGTGTCCCCGAAGCCTTCAATTCTACGGCTATCATATTTGCTAAGAATTTTTGGTAGACAATTTTGTGTATAAAAAGAGAGGCATTTGTAATCTGTTGCTGAAAAATCTGGTACAGGTGTGTAAGATGAGTTCTTACACGTTAGACAATCTGATGATTTTATAAAGCAGTTACTCTCTTTTTCTATCCCTTTTCTGCTCATGAAAAAAAAACATGGGAAAGGGATATAATGGTGTCACTTGTATCACTTAAGACATCACAAATCTAGGACATCACATTCGGTATGACGTACTGAAGTCTGCCCAACATTTTTCTATACTGGAAGAATCCAAAAGAATGATTTATTCCCCAAACGCCACAACATCATCAACGATTAGACGTTATCAGTTAACTAACAGTCAGCTTCTATCTTTGCATAAGATATAAGCAAATAATTCCTTCTTTTTTATTCAACAATTAGCATACTGAATTCATTGTTGAAGATTTAGGTAGATTAACAAAACACAAATCAGACTGACAAACTTCGATGAATAAACAACGTAACAAACAGAAAACTAATAGTAGCAATCAATATGGAAATGGGCAAATGTAACTAAATTGATTCTTACTTAGCAATCTCTTGGTGATCTCTACCAAACTGCTCAGCTGCATACTTCACAAAATCACGGGCATAGCTATTCTCGAAGCAAGAAATATCAAACTTCTTCCTAGGCAAAAAGTTTGAATCTTTAAAGTACCCTTCATTGTATAAATGAGTCACAAACATCACCATGTCAGGTGAAAGCTCTTTGAACACAGTATGATCCTCCATGCTTAACGGCGTTGACTTCCTTGATTTTACACTCCTAACCTCCTCATTCATAAACAATTCATGTAATTTCTTACTCTTCCCCTCATTTTCTGACACCCCATCACCATTTCTAGCTTCCTCCTTCTTATTAGCTTTCTCATTTTTCCTCTTCTCCCGCAAAACCCTCACTTCTTCCTCCAATTTTCTCAATTTACATTTCAATTCTTTGTTTTCAGTTTCATCCTCACTTTGTGATACTTCAGACTTTTCTAAGAGACCAACAGCTTCTTGAAAGAAAACACCCAATGGTTTCTTTGCTACACTATCTGAACTTGCTGATTTTTTCTGAGACTGAGCTGAAAACGAAAAGGGTCTTCCCAAAGATGATGAAAATTGATATGGGGATGATGAATTCAAGCATGTTGATGCTATTGAGTTAGGGGGGAGTTGAAGAATTGTTAAAAAACGCCAAGAATTGAATTTTCCCAGGTATATCATTGGTGGGTTTACTGGTAATTTGGTCACTGAACCATTGATGAGCATATACAGGGAAGATGAAGTTCTGCCATTAGAGGGGTTTTAGGGGTTTTGCAAGCAGTACATGTAGGCTTACAGCTGCGGATTTATATTGGGTTGGGCCAAACTAAAAGTACATGAGTTCCTTATGGGCTAGGGGTGTGTTCGATTTTATGTTTGGTTGGTTAAAATATTTAAAATATATATTTTTTATTTAAAATTGAGAGAAATAGTTTTCTAAAAATGAAAATAGGGAAAATAAGTTTTAGAAGTGATAATTTATTGTTGATTGTATCTTTTTCATCCTCTAATATATTTTATCTTTATTCCATCTCGTAACTTATATGGATTGTCCCTCAAAAAAGTGATGTGTAATTTTTATTTTCGTATCTCAGGTATTAAATTTTTGCTCTTGTTACTTATTTAATGGGGATTTCTGGGCAAAAGTATATTTATCTATCTGAAGCTAATTCGATCAAAGGAGGACTAGAGAAAAACGGACCAGAAAAAATTGTTGAAGGCGAAGTTAATGTTGGTATCAAAAAGAGGACAAAATTTGAGAAGCGTCAAGCAGAGATAAGGTAGTGTTAGCTTAATATGCTTCTTCAACCTACTTATTTATGTGAAGTTCTTTAATAATAAATTATCATATTCATACTTATGGTGTGATTTCTTCTTATTGACAGAGAGGAGTATAATTTCATTCAGCAACAGAAAAGATATTTAGAATTTATGGAAAAGGTATGAAAAGAAAATTACTTCTTGTTAAATATTTAGATATTATTTTCTTATAGCTTTGACATGACTTGATTCTTTCTATTATAGGGTGGCGATCCTCTGGATTTCAAATTCATGTATGCTGCACCTAGAAGTCTATTGAAATCATTGGAATGCAATAAAAAGAAGCGAAAATTGGTAGATGTTAATGATGATAAAGCATAAGCAAAAGGTAAGAAGAATATGATTGAAGAATAAGTGTTTCAGCAGACACATTTTTAGTATTAACGTATTGAACGTTGGATGAAATGTTTAAGTTGTGAAATAATGACATTAGTCGGTGACTAATGCTCTGTAATGCGATTTAACATTATGTTAGTTAACAAATGTTTGTTTGAACCTTTTAAACATGTCGTTGATGTTTTATTTTTAATATGCAATTTTTGCTAATTATATTTTATGTGTATTGAAGCATAAATGATTCCAACTTATAGTGTATCTCAAGTGTTGGAATGCTGCCCTTGTCTAAAATTCTTAAGTTTTACCTTATGAGGCAAATTTTATATACAACAAGGCATGATATACATTATGTTTATAATGAAAAGTTTTATCTCAAGGTAAAAGTAGTTGAAATTCTATATTAAAAAAGTAAAATAGTTATCGAGTTGATTTTTGCATTGTGTTACAAGCGAAACTTGTATACAATGAGTAAGTATATGTACAATGTGGATAATGAAAAATTTTTGCTTTGAGAAAAAAATAATCGAAAATTTATACCATAAAAAGGTAAAATAATTATCGAACTAAATTTTATCTAATAAGGTAAATTTTGTATATGATGAATTAAGATATACATTCTATATAATAAGAAGTTTTGTCTGTTTGAAAATGTAAATCAAAATAAAATTAGTCATTGAATAGTATTAAATCTTTAGAATTCACTATTATTGATACTGGCAACCAAAAAAAAAATCATCTTTGTTTTTAATCACTATGCTTAATTCTTGTTTAAAATTTTCCAATTGATTTCTTTTATTATCCATGAAATGTCATTGGATACCATTTCTAAACAAAAAGAGTGTGTACACTACATACTATCATATATTAGTCGATATATATTTTAATATAAATAATTGGTAATGTGAAATATGAATACTCGATAGCTTAGCTTTGAAACTCGTAAAAAGATATTTTGCTTGTGCATATTTTTTTTATAAGGATAATAGTAAAATAAATATACATAAAGTATCACGTTTTTGCGAGTTTCCTATCTAAATTATCAAATATTCACTTTTTTCTAGGGGTGTGCAAAAATTGAACCGATCAATAAATCGAATCGACAAATTGTTATCGATTTATTGCCATTGGATTAACGGTTTTTCAATGATTTTATAAAAATAAATTATATTGGTTTTGGTTTCTTAATATTGAGTTATTGGATAAATCGACAACCCATTAAGAATATAGTAATTTACTACTTTATCTATACATAAATATTAAATATTAATCTTAATACCGTACTAGTTATTATCTTTATGGTGATGGTGACTTTGAGTTTATAACTTCACATTATACAAAATGTTAAAAAATAAAGTAAGAACTTATTCCTCTTAATTTCTCTTTATGTTACACTTCTATAGTTCTTTTCATGTTAGCTATTATTGTTATCTTGTTGCGTCAAATTGTTGGAGAAGTTATATATTTATTTTATAAACATTTTATTATTGATTAAATCGAAAATCAATAAGAAAATATCTTATTGATTTAACCTATTTAAAAACTGAAAATCGATAAATCAAACCGATAATAGATAAAATCGAACCGAATTTATTGATACACACCTTTACTTTTACCTAATATCACCAGCTATTAATCAAGCATACCTCAATTATAAATTGTTTTCTTTTCATATATATATATATATATATATATATATATATATAT
>JAJOOS010027501.1:0-19612 GCA_029582725.1 Solanum chiquidenum
GTAAAAACAACAAAAATAACAAGGAAATCAAGTATGGGGAAGAGTTCTTGGGGTGTGACCGCAATACAAGTTGAGATAAATAGTTGGGTACATGCTTTTGGTAGGAAATTTGTAAGATAATAGTGACTAGGCTAAGCTTTAGATGTAAATAAGTTTCCTCTCGGGCAACTTACCTCGTTTCAAATGCATTCCTCTCGGACACCCATTTGCAGCATGAAGGCCAGCCTACACCTTACCGCACTCACTCTCTCGAGCTGAGTCTTAAGATATGGGACTAGGGCTAACCCTCTTGGGCTGAACCTCATGTTGACCCACTCTTTAGGCCATCAGTCTGGCGGTCTTGGTTTCACGACCTCCCTCTCGGGCAAGACAAAAACACATGGGTGAATTTGTATTTGCGACTACAAACCCTTTAAATTAAACCACAACCATTAGGTGATATCACCATTAAAATACATCTGACCTATCAGCAAGCAAGACCCAACAATAATATCAACACATATTTGCTAAATCACACCCCAAGAATGGGGGTTTTTAGCCACACATCAAGAGATAGAAATGTATACCTTCAATGATGTTGAAATCAAATGGGTATAGAGAAATAAGTCTTGATTTGAGCAAAGCAAGAAGAATCCAAGAGACCCACTTCCAAATTGAAAGAGATGAAACCTTTTTCTTCTTCAAGTCTTCAAACCCTTACAAACATAGAGCAAAAATAAAAAGTAATAAAATTATATTAATTGTTCTCTATTCAAAATCTGATACTAAAAATGTGATTCTCAATGAGTATTTATTGTTTTCAAAAACTTGTGTTGCAGCGGATCATTCGGCGACATCAGTCGGAATCGCCGATCGACTCGGCGATTCACCCTTAGGTACAGTTCATCGCCATCTTTCACCATCCTTCGACATCGTCGTGCTCTGTGTCATAGGAGGCCATAGTACTTCTTTGCGGAACTATTTAGCGACACGCCGATTGCTCCTTTAATCACCTTTTGATCCACTTCCTTCAGAGTTTCGCTTACTGGAACAAAGGGCGGAGTGCGTCCCTTTGGCGATTCGCCAAGTATGTTTGGTGATGCTAAGGCTTCAACTTCTTCGTTCTTTTAAACCTTTTTGTCCTTTTTTGCGCCTAAGTGTCCATGCTTACACTAAATTTCAAATACCTGAAACTTAAGCATTTTCATCAGTTATTGAAATAAAATAAGCATTTAACGACACTATTTCTATTAAAATAAAGCCCTAAATGAGTCCAATTTGTGGACTCATTAGCTACTCGATAAATTCTATGGATCTGTATTTTGGGAAACAAAAATTTGAAGATTCGAAGACATTATCAGTGTGATATCAATAAAGAGTCCATCTTAAAGATGAACAGTATAACAACACAGATCTTAATCAAGAAGAGTAGTGGTTACACTAGAAGTGCACGGGCTGGAGTTGGTCATAGATGTGAAGGCATGCTTCTACAGAAGCTAAATATGACAGTTCATCTGCAAAAACTTGTGTTTGAGGGAAAAATCCTAGCTGATACTCGGGATTTAGTAGGCTACAATATCATAATGCAGTCGAACATCGATTTTGGTTTTCGTAGTTTCATTTCTACAACAATTATCTGATATTATGAGTTACCAATAGACAAATTTGTGTAATACTAAAGATGTGGTTTCCATAATTAATTTATGTTATCTGTTGTTTTCTTTACTATAGTAAGAATTTATTATATATTATTTCTTGTCGGTATTGTTCATTTCTTCTTCTGTTTTTTCTTCAAAAGGGATTCTTCATTATTGTATTTCCTCTCCAAACATGTTTTGATATGTCTTAGTTGAGCCGAGGATCTTTAGAAAATAATCTTTGTACCTTCACAAGTTTGAATTAAGGTCCTCCGCGTACTCTTTTCTCTTTATATCTATGATGTTCAGGCTAGTTTATGTGTACCTCTACTAATTTCACAAAACACATGTCACCTCTCAACAACAATAGGTACTAGGTAATTTTTTCCCCAAGGCTAGAAAAAACTCATGGTGTTCAACCTACTTCATTGACCACAAGGCTACACCCTTGGCTGCTAACTAGTACAATTTTGGTTCCAGATTACAACATTGTTTCTTTTTCAGTCTGTTTCAATTTTTCTTCTATATACTAGTACATACTAATTGAACCTTATAGATTAATGGTATATTAAATTTTAGAGGCATAATCTAGGTATCGTACAAGAGAACTGCTGAAGAAGTAGAACAATTTTGCCCTTTATACAAAATTGAAGTATATGAGTTCGTGCTTGGAATTATATTGTCACGACCCAGGGGTACCCCCTAGATGTACCAAGACACATAATACCCCGAACGACACCATGTAAGCTACTTTGCATATCGTAACATAAAGTATTAGAACAATAAAAAGTAAAATTCATTTCAAGTCTTAAAAAGGTTTTCATAAAAGCAAAGCGGAAGTCTAGACTTGTCTCAATATAGCCATCTATTACAATCCTTGAATAAAATTGGGAGTAGCCCATACAACATGTCCAAAAATGGAAGTACAATAAAACAAACTACAAAGATAGCATCCATCCTCGAATCATGAGGACTCACTAACAAGCTAGGAGAAATGATCAAATCCAAGATCTAGCCACAATGAGGACCACCTTGAGAACCTGACCCTATACTTGGGGAAAATGTAGGAATATATGGGTTAGTACGCAAATGCATAAAGTATGATAGTCATGCATAAAAACCTTGAAAACATGCTAAAAGGGACATTTTAATTGAATGCATGCACTTTACTAAGTTAAATCATCATTTTGAAGATAGTGGAAAAATACAAGTCATAAGCATAAGATATATCATAATAAGACATAGGCTATAATATGGTAGACAATAATCATAACTAGTGAACATAAGAGATAACATAATAGACATAGACATAGTCAATACAATCTAGTCTTAGCATAACATAAGAGAAATACTTCATGAGCCACCTCAAGGCAAGCTTGTGCAATGCATGGATAAGACCCCATAATCCCACCCATGCTAAGCAAGTCACTGTAGGTCCTCATTCATGTTTACCATCTTTAGATCTCATTCTTAGCTTATTTCTCCTAGACAAGGGAACATTCACCTTTAGTCAATCATACCAAGTAAAGAAACTCATGACAACAATCCAAGTTAAACATACATCATTACAAGGAGTCCTCATATAAAACATACATAGCACATAGTCATAAGCATATTCATTACATAATCATCATAACATAAGAGGAACATACCACAACTACCCTCAAAGTATACTTGTGCAATGAATGAATGAGATCTCATACATACTAAGTAAAGCTTCTTGAGAAGCCATTGTTCATACTAGACTTGACCTTATGGGAAATAGCCTTAACCGACATAGACCATGTGAGCTTAACATGGAATCTGGTGTTACCCACACTGAAAAGGGTTGTCCTACTTGCCTAAGGTAGAACCATTACTTTAGCTTAGGAGTATCCAATAGCTAAATAACCTACAGGGGAACGTAGTTATTGGACAAGGAGATTGTTACTAGATTTTCGGGCTCAACTCTCGTGAGGGCATCCATCTCAAGAGATTACTTCTAGAAATACTTTACTAAGTCATAACTTTCTTCATGTCTTGTGGAAGGATGTACTTGACAATAAATCCAAAATAGTTCATTAGGATAGCTCTTAGATCATGCATGAGAATAACCTTTCACCGTCCATGTCTTCATTTAACAATAGATTCAATTAGGTGAGAAAGCCTTTCAACCTAGAATCTTCATTATGTGAGAACCTTTCACATCATGTTCATTATGTGTTCATGATAATAGCCTTTCAATCAACACAACAACATTATCATAATAATGGACACTTCACTCTCAAAGTGTTCTTAAAGCACATACATAAATCTCACAATCATGCATAATTCTCATACTATCACCCTTGAAGGATCAAAGATCAAATTCAATCAACACATCTAGAATTACTACATTATTTATGGATAATAACATGATTCAAATAGCTCAATGATACAAGTTTACTCATAATTTATCATACATGCTTTACTTTTAAGCAATTCTAGTCATAATTCATCATATAGCCCCAATATCAATAAATACTAATTATAGATCATCATATGTACTTTATACTCATTCAATTCATACTATAAGCCCTATTTTCAATCAATCTGCAATATATATCATCAATCTTATAAGATTATCTCTAAATCCTCAATTTCCCCTTTCAAGGAATAAAATCCACTGACTTCAATTTCATCAATTAGACTAGGGTTAGGCATACAAAACATGTAATTTCATCATAATAACATGATTCACCACCAATTAAATCATAAACAATCAATATTCACTCAATTGGATAAACATACATCATAACCCACAATATTGAAGAAACACTAACTTAAATTGGGGAATTCTTCATCAAATTGGGGGAATTCTAGGGGTCTCCATCGATGGAAGTATCCATGGATGAATAAGCTAACATAATTTGGATACAAAACCCTCACAAAGCTTGGAAGAGTGGAGAAATTTGACCTAACCTAAACCGACTTCTTCTTCACCTTCTAGAGAGAGAAATATTTGAGAGGAAGAACTTGGGGATTTAATTTGGGGTTTTGGAAATAATGAAGTGAATGGGTAAATTTTGAGTTAAAATGGCTTATATATGTGTATAAAATGAAATAAAAATTACCTCACTTAATTCTAAAATTAAAAGGAATTTCCCAATCTAGCCTTCACTAGGCAGCCACGTTCTAGGTACCACGGCAGGCTCCACGAGCCGTGGTCCATGGGTAGTGGTGTAACAACCCGGAAAACTGGTAAGACCAAGCTAGATTCTAATGGAAACTAGTAGGTGAGACTAGAGCCGTATGTATGAGCTTTTGAGTTTGATGTTTGGTTTAAGGTTGTATATTGACTTCTCGAGCTTAGGTTGAAATGTCTAGGGGTTAAACGTCAAGGTACGACCCCCCAAAGACCAACCAAGGGTCCTTGGGGAGGACCCTAAAGTCTAAACCCCAAAGTTGCCTAAGTTCACAAAAGTTGCCAGAATTTTGTGATCTACAGATGCAATCCACGGCCAGTAGATTGATCCACGCCTCGTGGTCTTTCTACGTTGGTCAAGGCCACCAAGACCTTGCTGCATACCCAAACCATGACCCCACAAGATGGGGCGTGGTCCCATCCACGGTCCGTGGATGGGGGTGTCGTGGTTGGCACCTGTACGTTGTCCAAACATCTCGACCAAGGTAGGTAATTTCCAACTAATTCCTTTTTAATTAGTTTCCATTAGGGGTCATTTAATATGGTAATTATACATGTATATAAACTATTTTCATTCCATAAACACCTCATTAAGTCATTATGACCCAAGACTCCAAATCAAAACCCAACTACTCTTCCCTACAAGAATCTTCTCTCTAGAACCTCCATTGAAGAACAAAGAAAGAGATCAAGGAAAGCTTGAAGGAAGGATCTTTTCAGTACCAATTTGGAAGGATTCTAAACCTAAGTTATGGGAGTTCTTGATCCTTGGGAAGCTATCACCCATTTCTAGAAAACCCCAATTAGCTAGGTTTTCAACTCAACTCCATGGATTCCTTTCAAAGTCACTTTTAAAGGTTGAATGATCTTTGTTTATGAATATAAAGACTGATTTTATATGATTTTAACTCAAATTTTCCAAGAATTGATGAGACCCCCGACCATAGCTATGGTTCTTTTTTACATTATGTGATGGATTGCAAGTCAGTCCAATTGATTGAATGTGAGTTAATTATGATGTAATTGCATGATCTAAGTATGATTTTACATGTATACTTGATTAACCTAAGATTTCTAAGGTGAATTGAAATAGTCTAGGGTTGTGTCATGAAAGAGACAAATTGAGGGTTTAAATGTGATCCTCCAAGAATGATGAATTTCTTCATGTAATGCCTTAGATTAGATCACCTAAACTTGAATTATTTTAGGGTAATGCTTCTAAACATGAATTGACTTTACCATGATGCTATATGCATGTTTATGAATACTTGGAGTATAAAGTGTCAATCATGATGTGACTAGGCTATTGATGAGTTGTTGGATCATGGTATTCCCTTATCTAATGTTCTATTGCTATATATTTGGGATGAGTTGGTCCATGGCCCTTGAAGGGCATATTATGAAGGTTTGTGCAGGTTGAAAAGATTGGGTGTGAACTTATGATTTACTTAGGAAGTTGTAATGAACCGGACCCAAAATATCTTTTTTTATATAATTTTGAATAGTCATTTAACTATAGTTAATTAATTTGCGGGTAAATTGTTTATTATTAATAATAATAAGCCAAGTCTGAAATATTTAAATAGGTTAGTAGGAATTATTACGTTTAATACATAATTAATTTAAAAAAGAAAATAAAGAGGTGGAAGAAAACTGACCTAAACGTGCGACTAAAAACAAAGAAGCTGAAAAAAAATGAGGGAATACTCTGGCACCGTCGCATAGGAGCAATACCTTGAGGTAATCATTTTCAATTTGATATATGCTGCAGATGATTAGCTAATTCCTAATTAACGGAGGGTCATAGTAGTATTAGTTTATCATTATTATTGGAGGGATAAGTGTAGCCTCAATGTTGAATTCAAATCATATATGTTGTTCGCGATTTAAGAAAAATAATTTGCTGGGTTATAAGTGATTGAATAATAATTAGTTAATAATTATAGTGATTACGTGATATTTTATTACTTATCTTTGGAGAAGTTAATGTTAATGCTTCCTTTGGCAGTATGCCAATTTCAGTGGAATATCAATATGGCATCAATAGTCAATAGTTTTGGAGTAATTATTGAATGGTGAGTGCAACTCTTCATTGGTAATCCTTGGTCAAACTAAAGTGATTAAAGGAAAGGTGTATGGGTGTAAATTCTACGTAGTTGTTACTATTTGATGGGTTAAGTTCATCGTAGAAATATTTTTATAGGTATGATCTAGTTCTCAATTTTTATAGATGGGGTGAACGTAATTGAATAATAGGTGTACTGTATAATATGAATACCATTAGATTTATGATATTTGGAGGAAATTAGACTTAACCCTAGGCTTGAAACTTAAGAGCTTGATTGGAGATTTGGGGTGAGTTTTTGGGTCTAGGCTAAACATATGGTAATATGGGTGTTGTTAGCTTCAAAATCATATTGTTATTATGTACATGAATAAATTGCATTGATTTGGAAGCTCAGTGAAAAGGGAAGGCTCAAGTCTCAGAGTGATTGTTCGGTTATTTGAGGCAAGTGGATTTCTAAACCTTTGTTAAGTGTATGAAATTCGTGTATTTCCTTGTAATTTGTGTTTGGGCGTAATGAGACTTGGTGATCGGTTGACTTGTCCACATTGATTAATTCTAATGATGAAAAAGGGGTAATAAAAGGCAATGTGATTAATTGTTTGTGTGTGATGTGTTGAGAATTGTTTGAAAGACTTCGTTGAAGGACATTTTTCTATTAAAAATAATAATAAATGGAATAGACCATGGGTAAGTGCGAAGGATGGGGTCTCGTACCAATGGTGTGACGGGAATTGGTACGAGTACCTGTGTTATAAAGGGAAAGTTTATTACTATAGAATGCAGATTGTAATCCGAGAATGCCAAAGCATATGGGCATTAGCTGATATATTATTGACTTGACTTATTATGTGTGATTGTGTTCTTTATTGAACCCGTATACCTGTGATAGCTGAGGTGATTACATATCATATTCATATTTGATTGAGATGCATCATCCCTTTTATTGAAATCATATGGTGCATATGCATTGAGATGAGATTGAGTATAAATTGGGCACGTGGAGATCGTCTGTGCTGGGGATGGTGAGATGTTAAGATTATAACTTGGGCACATGGAGATTGTCCGTGCGGAATTTGTTTGATTTATGATAGTGCGTTGAGATTGTCCGCACAGACACGTAGAGATCGTTCGTGTCGGTAGATGGACCTCACGAGTCTCCCATGGGGCATGAACTCTCGATGTATTTGTGAGGAGTATCATGTATGTATAGTTGAGAGAGTACTTGGTATTTTGAGGCATATCATTTCATGGTGTCATATTGCATTGTATCCCATGACATCCTACATTCTTGATGATTTTGTGTTTTATTGGTGGTTGGAAAGTACTTGATATTTGATTACCTCTATTTTTGATGAACTTAATCTTGTGTATTGATGATATTGTGAGTGCTTTTTTGTGTGGAAGTTGTGATTGATGAATATTGAGTTTGTTGTTGAGGATATGTAATTTGTTAAAGTGATTGTTGTTGAGTTGGGTGCTATGTAACTGTCAACTGTTAGGTTGGGCTGGTTTTATGCAGGTTGTAGTTGTGGAGGTTCGGTTGGTGTGTAAGGAGTACCCTTATTTTATTCCCTTAGCTTATGTTTAGAAATTTACTTGCTGAGTACAGTGTGGTTTAGTACTCACCCCTTGCTTCCACATTTTTTTTATAGGTTATGAGCCTGGATTTTGTGATACTTTTCATTCTCTTATTTTTTTCGAGGTTTCTGGAGATTTGTGAGGTAGTTGTTTGTCATCTCAGCAGACCTTCTTACTTCTATTTATGATTTTGTTCTATTCTAGAAACAAGGTCATTTGAGACTTGTGTTTTCTTTTAAATGAATTGTAATACTTTAGAGGCTTGTACACGTGACAACCAAATTTTGGGGGTATTTTTGAGTTGATTATGAATTTTTTGCATTTTATTGTAATGGTTGAATTTTAGGCTGACTTGTCTTGGTGGGATAAGATGAGTGCCATCACGTCTATTTTTGGATCGTGACAAAATGGAGCCCCAGGTTCATAGGTCTCACGAATGTACAAGCCGAGTCTAAGTAGAGTCTCGAGGATCGGTATGGACACATCTGTACTTATCTTCGAGAGGCTATAGTGACTTTTATAAAAGATTCATTTCTTGAATCTCTATTGTGCGTCGTTTGTTGTTCTGGTTCTTGTCACTTTATTCCATTCACTCTCACTTATGTGATGACTCGTGCGTAGTTCCTCATGTGAGTAGTTGGTGTGTCATGTATTGGTTTGATGTTAGATATGGTATTAAGGTGGAAGTTATATACTTATGAAAAGAACGTGTGATCATATTCGAAAGGGTTGAGTAAGGTGATGACTTGACGAAATATTTAGAGAATATATGAATGATGAGGTTAAACAGTGGTTTGAGGGATTTCATGAATATGTTATCATTTTAGGCTAGTTACCCTATTAAAGTGAATAGTACTTGTGTGGTATATATGATATTTAGAGTAGTTTAACAATTGGAAGTGGAATGATTAAAGGGATGGCTAGATAAATGTAACTTTGAAAACTACAATTACTAAAGTTATCATAACATGAATAGGTTGCTTAGAAAATGATGAGAATAATGATGCACCAATTGAGGTTAGAATTTTTATCACGATTTTATAGATTGTGTGTATATCAAAGAAGGCCATGATACGACTACTACAATAGTATCGATTCTTACTTGGTTAGAGTTATGAAGTGTGTTACTTTTGATATTGACCTGGCCTACGAAAGAATAAAAATAACTTGGGCTAGATACGGAACTGATTTTGTAATATTTTACAGCTATTCGATGGTAGAAATGTGTGACCTATTTTGATATGATCTTCTCGATAGGTATGCTATGTTCTAGTGGTGGATCTAATAAATGTTTGTGGTGTGACAGTAGTGGTATATAGAAATTGATACGTCGATTGTCAAGTGTGAATACTAACTACTTAAAGAGTTATCTATTGCATCACATGCTTGTATAATGAGATTCGATGTGCATTCACATTTGAGAAACCAACTAGGTTGTTACTGCATATGTTTGAGATTACGCAGCGCGTATTAGAAAGATTTTAGTGGTGGATTATTGATACGGTATTAATGTGCTAAGTTAAGAAGTGTATCCCGAGGGTTATAAATGAGGACCGGTGATATCATCTTAAGGTCCAAGGGAACGGATAGATACCATAATGACAAGCTTATGGGTAAAGGAAGTCTTAAAGAGTATACTTGTGTGAAGGTAATTGAAGATTTTAGAAAGAAAGTGCATATAAGATTGGGTTAGTCCTTTGTTTTTGGTTGGTATAACTGGACATAAGGTGTCATATTGATGAAAAGGTTTACTTCGTGGTGATGACAAAAGCTAACTGAGCATGATGGTAATAAGAGTTCGTGATGGATTGTGATTGAGATGCAACTATATAATAAGGATTGTTGGTTAAACAAATTTTGTATTGTAATGACGACTTGCGAGTATTTAAGGTTGTGGTTTGATACTATTTGGTGAGTAGCTTAATTGCATGGGAAGTTATAGGAGGTGCTGAAACACCGCTAGAATAAAATTGAAAAGAGCTAGAGTCATAAATAGAAAGAATTAGTGTAATGTAGCTTAATCTATGGAGAAGCGATCAATTATAGGCTAAGATACGTGAATTCATAAAGATCTTCAATGTATGAGGTAATGTTGATAGATAATGGGATTGTGTTACACGGTTGGGATAAAAAAAATCAACTTTTTCATTGTGAGTAAACATTTGGAAGGACTTATGCATAATTTGAGTAGTGAATTGGGTTACTTTTGATTGTTATACCTAAGGGGGGTTTCACGTAATGTGTTGGTTTAGAGGATAAGGTAAAAATTTCACGTGTTGATGGTCAAAAGATAAGATTGGTAAGCAAGTTAGCGAAAGGAAAAAAATGTGGTGTATTGAAGAGTTTAAGGTATTTAATATTTGCGTCATGGGAAGAATTTAAGAGATGTGAAGGAATAAAACCTCTCATATAGACTCTTGGTTCGAAGTTGAAGGATGTATGAATTTTCATATATAAGTTCTAATATGACTATGGTTGTGAATTGGTTCGGTATAGACTTACTAGGGATTTATCAATAATTTTTATGAAGATTGGGTTTTGGATTGGGTGAAAAACAAAGGTTTGTAAGATTATGTGATGTCATGTGGGGCTAAAATGTTCAGATTATGATAGGTGACTTATGGATACGCAACAATATGAACATATAGTTATACATGGTTATTGAGGATTTTGAAGGAATTGAAACTACTTTGTTGATGAGACGATACAAATTGTTATGAAGCGTTACATAGGCATTTGATGGTGAGTAGAAGTTATGAGATTATAGTAAACCGAATTAATGGAGTGACCAAGAATTTCTTAAGTGTTGGAATGAGATATATGATGGTTTTGAATATTAGTTGAAATTCGGTATCTAAAATATTATGAGGAATTGACATTGTACGTGATTCAATAACTTTATATTAATGGGAAAATACTTTTATATTTGAAATTAGTGTTATCAGCCTTGGGTGGGACCCGTATCTGTCATAAAATGCTTATTTGTAAAGAGAGAGCGCCATAGTTTGAAAATTTTGGAGGTGATAATGTTTTGTTTAGGAAGACTTTGATACTAGTGACGATTTGGGAGTAAGGTAAATGGCTAGTGTGGTTATGATGTTTGTTAATAGTAAGAGTGTTGGCTTTAGTGGAGTACTGTGAGAAATATATGGAGTTCAATAAACCGAGTATGCGTACGATAGTAATAGGGGCTAAAATAATTGATTGTGGGTAGCTAAAAATCAATGAGATGGAGTCAAATGAATAAAAATGTTTGATAGGGCACTATGGAATGAGTATCTAGTGTTATTCGACCTTGGTTTTGTACAATCTTATGTGACTAGCTTCTTCGTTCTGAACATTATATGGAGTATGATTCACTGCTTATGCCACACGTGTTTTCATATCTATGGGTGAATTCCTAGTGGTGGATCGGGTGTGCCGATCCTATGATTGTCCTCTTGGTAGGATGACAACTTTGGGAAGACTTGGACATTTCAGTTATGGCAGATTTGGTGTTGTTTTGGATAGTTGAAGTATACCATTGGTTCTACATGCACAACCTTGCTTATGAGAACTTATGTAAGAGCTACTATGAAGAGTTACAATTGTCTAGGAGTGTTGTTAGAGGTTCTATATTTTGAAGTGTATCGCTTGTTGGGTATTTACTTGATCTTATTCTTTTTGGGTTAGATAAGTTTAATTCTCCTTTGATGAGTACCCAATGTCTAAATATCATATTTTTATAACTTAGGCTCGTGAAAAGATTGTGTTGTGAAAAAGAAAGCTTGATAAGATCCGTGATGGTTTGTGCATTATGAATGTGTGGTGGCTGGTTCAAGTTCACTTCTGGTTGTAGCCAGTACCGATTCAAAATGTTATCTTGGCTATGTGAAAAAAGATTCTTCATGATAATTATGTTAAGGTCTAATGGGATTCTGTTTAGATTTTGTTCATGGGTTATTCTTTGGCTTCATAATCACTTCTGATTTGTAGATCTATCAAATTTTGATTCGACAGTTCAGTTTTTAGTAGTTGTTCTTGATGAAATGGTTTTTAAGAGGAGCTCACATAGAGAGATGAATACTGACTGGTAGGTCATAACTTAGAATTTCGGTAATGTTTCATCTTCTTCCTTATGTTCGAGGACGAACATGGTTTTTAGTGGTGGATAATATAAAATGACCCGGATCCGAAATGTCTTCTTTTTTTATGATTTTGAATAGTCATTTAACTATAGTTAATTAATTTGCGGGTAATTTGTTTATTATTAATAATAATGGGCCAAGTCTGAAATATTTAAATAGGTTAGTAGGATTTATTACTTTTAATACATAATTAATTTAGAAAAGAAAAGAAAGAGGTGGAAGAAAACTGACCTAAACGTGCAACAAAAAACAAAGAAGCTGAAAAACAAGTAAGGGAATAATGTCGCCGTCGCATAGGAGCAATACCTTGAGGTAATCATTTTCAATTTAATATATGTTGCAGATGATTAGCTAATTCCTAATTAACGGAGGGTCATAGTAGTATTATTTTATTATTATTATTGGAGGGATAAAGTGCAGCCTCAATGTTGAATTCAAATCATATATGATGTTCGTGATTTAAGAAATATAATTTTCAGGGTTATAAGTGATTGAATAATGATTAGTTAATAATTATAGTGATTACGTGAATGTTATTAGTTAGCTTTGGAGAAGTTAATGTTAATGCTTCCTTTGGCAGAATGCCAATTTCAGTGGAATATCAATATGAAATCAATGATCAATAGTTTTGGAGTAATTATTGGACGGTGAGTGCAACTAATCATTGGTAATCCTTGGTCAAACTAATGTGATTAAAGGAAAGGTGTATGGGTGTAAATTCTACGTAGTTGCTACTATTTGATAGGTTAAGTTCATCGTAGAAATATTTTTATAGGTATTATCTAGTTCTTGTCACCCTTCTATTTTTGCACGGCGGATAGAGTTTTTCCAATTTAAGTGACGGTATTGATTTAGAGATTTTTTTTCTAGAGTCGCCACTTGGAATTGAGTTGTGATGTTCCAAGTCACCTTTTTCTTTTTAATATCTAACCAAAAGGAAATTACTTTTTATTTTGGTCTGCGAATTAGAAATTCAGGTAAGGAATTATGCTGACCGAGGGGAAGGTATTAGGCATCCCTCGAGTCCCGTGGTTCTAGCACGGTCACTTTTATTGACTTATACTTATGTTAAATTATTATTATTATTATTTTGGATACATTATTATAGGCCATGGTTTGCTTTTTTTTTATTGTTGAATTTTTATTAGTCTGAACCTAGATGCGTAACCGCATTCTTGATTTTGATATTTAATAGCCTCAAAGCATAACCGCTTTATTCTCTCGAATTCGTTATCTAATATTTTATGTCTCACATCTTGATTTTAATTAAATAAAATATTTGTTAGAATAATTTGATAAAGGTGTGTCACTACATCCTTAAATTTCTTTAAAGTATTTCAAAAAAGATGTGTAACCACATTCTTAATTGAAACTATTTTTATGGATCTAAATTTACCTAACATTAACACTATGAACATTTATTATGTAAGGGACATTCGCATATTCTTATGAAAATGTACATATATGATAAACACTAAATCAGTAAATGATAATATCCTAACTAGATTAGTATTATTTTTTAATGAACAAATTCAACACTAAAATAAAACAAAAATTAAAGCATACGTCAAAGACATAGTATGTCGTCACAATGAACTAACAAATAATAATAAAAAATTAACATACAATGAGTTATCCTTATAATAGTTGTCAATATACTAGATTAATAATATTTCCTTAAATATTAGAATAAATAATTTCAACTTTCTAAAGATCTTCATTGTTAGCGATATATAAGATTTAAATAATTATATTTCAACATTATAATATAAAAATTAAACACATAAAATTCGAGCAACTTCATATAATATTAGAATCAAGTATTATATAATCATGAAAATCAAATTATACAATAAAAATTAAATGGTACCTCTTGCGAAAATTTAATTCACGAAAAAGAAGCAATCCTAATAAGGAACCACGAACTTGGAACCACGAAAGTGAATCTTGACCTCAACTTTTGTTTGTGAGTGAAAGAAAAAATAAAATATGAGTTGTTGTTTTTTCTCTTTCTTCGTGTGTGTGTTGTGTGTTTTTTTGAGAAAGAAAAAGGTTTTGCTGTGTTGTTGTAGTATCTGGGAAGTGGGGTTATTGTGTGAGATTTTTTTTCTCTTTTTTGGTTTTTCTCCGTCCTGTATTTGTAGTAGTAGTGTATGTAATATAGGGCTTTGTGTTGTGGAGTAGTATGTGCAGATGGTGGGGGGTAATGGGATGAGGTAATGTGTAGGTGGGTTGGGGTAGTGTGGTAGTGTAGGTTATTATTTTTTTTAGATTAAATATATGTATTAAAATAATAATAATAAAAATACTATTTAATTATTTTGAACTAATAAAATATTAGAAAAGTTAAATAGCTAGTTTAAAAATATAATTAAGAAATACTAGCTTGTTTATTAAAATTTAAATTAAAATAAACATATATTTTTGTTATTTTCAATTTAAAAAAAAATAAACTTATTAAAATAAAATAAAGGTCAAAATATTTAATCTAGATTTATATAATATTTAAGCTCTAAAACTGGTGTAAAATTTAGGTTCGGTCAAAAATTATGTGTCTACAGTTTGCCCCTCTTTGACTGGAAACACAAACAGTTTTAAGACAAAGTAACAAGTTTTGACCGGACTCTTATTTGAAAGACAAAATTTGTGTGACCGAGTCTTGGTTTTGGACATCCTACATATCCCGGGTTATAAGGGAATCAGGTCACATGTAGTTCACGGAGATGAGGTGATGAGTTGGAAGTTAAGTGAGGTTCCATCGAGTCTCCAGGTCGCGGCTCCTATCCTTACATAAAAAATGAAAGCTAAATAGGCAAAAGAAAAATAAAAGTACAAGTTCCCATCCATGCAGCTTCTCTTGAATCTTCACTTGAGTCTTGAATTTGAGATACCACCTAGATTTTGGTGAGTATCTTGATCTTGAATGGATTCGATGCTTAACTTGCCACTTAGAATGAGTTTTTGGCACTCTTCAAAACGACAATTTGAATATGTTCTTGAATGACTGCTTGTTTTGTTGATCAGTAGCTGAATAGAAGTGGGTGTGAGGTGGTCAGGAAACTACATGCATTGAAGAAGCTGATTCTGGCTATCATGGGATTGATCATTCTGAAAAGAGTTGAAACTTTGTTCTTGAATTTCAAATCCATGTTTTGCTTGAAGAAACCTGAAAACCACCATAAACAAAAGAAATAAACAAAATTTATGCCCCAGTTTTCACTGGAAATTTTTTGTGAGTTATTAGTAAATGTAAATTTCAAAAATAAACTAAGATTAGGAAGTGTTTATCCTAGGAGAAAAAATAAAAAATAACGTCTCCGAGTAGGAAGTGTTTACCTAGGAGAAAATAAAACATAATGATCCCAGAATAGGAAGTGTTTATCCTTAAGAGAAAAATAAAAAAAATAACGGTCACGGACTAGGAAGCGTTTATCCTAGGAGAAAATTATAACTAAATCCCATTATGTAGGAGGGTCCTGCTAATCCCATTGTCCAGGAGGGTCCTGTTAAACTAAATCTCATTATATACGAGGGTCCTGCTAATCTAATTCTCATTATGTAGGAGAGTCCAGCTAATCCCATTATGTAGGAGGGTCCTGCTAATCTAAATCCCATTATGTAGGAGGGTCCTGCTAATTCCATTATGTAGGAGGGTCCTGCTAATCCCATTATGTAGGAGGGTCCTGCTAATCCCATTATGTAGGAGGGTCCTGCTAATCTAAATCCCATTATGTAGGAAGTCCTGCTAATCTAAATCCCATTATGTAGGAGGGTCCTGCTAATCCCATTATGTAGGAGGGTCCTGCTAATCTAGATCTCATTGTGCAGGAGGGTTCTGCTAATCCCATTATATATGAGGGTCCTGCTACTCTAAATCTAATTATGTAGGAGGGTCCTGCTGATCCCATTATGTAGGAGGGTCCTGCTAGTCCCATTATCCAGGAGGGTCTAGCTAGTCTCATTATGTAGGAGGGTCCTACTAATCCCATTATACAGGAGGGTCCTGCTAGTCCCATTATCCAGGAGGGTCCTACTAATCTAAATCCCATTATGTAGGAGTGTCCTGCTAATCCATTATGTAGGAAGGTCCTGCTAGTCCCATTATCCAGGAGGGTCCTTTTAATCCCATTATGTAGGAGGGTCCTGCTAATCCCATTATGTAGGAGGGTCCTGCTAACCTAAATCTCATTATGTAGGCTGCTAATCCCATTATATAGGAGGGTCCTGCTAAACTAAATCTCATTATGTAGGAGGGTCCTGCTAGTCCCATTATCCAGGAGGATCCTGCTAGTCCCATTATCCAGGAGGATCCTGCTAATCTAAATCCCATTATGTAGGAGTGTCCTGCTAATCCCATTATGTAGGAGGGTCCTGCTAGTCCCATTATCTAGGAGGGTCCTTCTAATCCCATTATGTAGGAGGGTCCTGCTAATCCCATTATGTAGGAGGGTCCTGCTAACCTAAATTCCATTATGTAGGCTGCTAATCCCATTATGTAGGAGGGTCCTGCTAAACTAAATCTCATTATGTAGGAGGGTCCTGCTAGTCCCATTATCCATGAGGGTCCTGCTAGTCCCATTATGTAGGAGGGTCCTGCTACACTAATTCTCATTGTTTAGGAGGGTCCTGCTATGCTAATTCCCATTGTTTAGGAGGGTCCTGCTACGCTAATTCTCATTATGTAGGAGGGTCCTGCTAATCTAAATCCCATTATGTAGGAGGGTCCTGCTAGTCCCATTATCCAGGAGTGTCCAGCTAGTCTCATTATGTAGGAGGGTCCTGCTAATCCCATTATCCAGGAGGGTCCTGCTAGTCCCATTGTCCAGGAGGGTCCTGCTAATCTACATCCCATTATGAAGAGGGTCCTGCTAATCTAAATTTCATTACTCAAGAATGTGTTACTAAACATAATCACCATTTGGAATCACCACAACATTTTTTATTTTTAGCCCAGCTTGCACCAAAAAATATTTTTATAAATGAGAAATACTTGTACCAAAAGAAAAATAAAAGACATCGATGTAATTAGGGTATTTGTTCCCTAGAAATAAAAGATGACTGAGTGTTTGTTCCCTAGAAACGGTTTGTGATTGATTTATTTTATTTTTATTACCAATAAAAATATGTCCCGATTTTTGAAACTGAGAAACTTTGAAATTCTTTTTAAATATTATTTTTTCAACTTTTTTTTTTTAGGGAAACTTCAAGAACATTTAGTACAATAGGAACAATATAAACCACATACATCATCATACACATGGAAATCATTCATAATAGCACATAGAGCCACTTATAACATTTTAGGCACATTCAATACATACAATACATTAACTTCCTCTTTATCTTAACTCCTTTCCTCAAGCAACCCTTAGGGTATACTTGGTGTATCATCTTAAGGTTACCAAGGTTAACTTACATATAGCCTTCATCAATCCAACCACATATATTCATAGAGTCATAAGCACATAATAAGACATAGTCTTCACATAGGAACCATTACCTAAGACAACCCCCAAGTCACACTAGTGCAATGTGCAAGTAGCATCCCATAATACTACTCACACCAAGTGTTCCTAGGAAGCCACCATAGACTAGACACATCATATTCAACAAGTCATAACATCTTGATTTAACATTAGACATAAGACCAACATACTTCATAACATTATATAAGGACTCGTGCATTTACTACATCATTAGTCATAACCCATTTACTTCGTATCATAGGTAAACCACCCTCACAACCCCTTCACAAGCTCACTTGTGCAATGTACACATGGAGTCCCATACCTTCATATATACTAAGCAAACCCATTAAGAAGTCATAAGTGTAATTCACATGCATAATCATACTTCATGTCTTGACATAAGTAAACTCAACCTTAACATGATTTCTTGTTAACATACATAGACCATAGTATTCATTACAGAAAGAGCCTAATCATAACCTCCCTTAGAGTCCATTTGTGCAATGCATAAGTAGGGTCCATAGTCCTACCTACACTAAGTAACTCTTCAAGAAATCATGACTAGAGTTCATATTCTTATCTTAAGTTCATTTCTTAACTTTTGGGAGACATTGCCATAACCGACATAGACCATGTGAGCTACACGGAATCCGGTGTTCTACTCCCACACCGAAAAGAGAGGGTACTACTTGCCAAGGTAGTACCTACATACATAATAGCTATCTAGTGGATCCACTAAGCTAAGACCTACGGGGGAACGTAGTTATGGAACAAGGAGATTGCTACCAGAAAACCTTGACTTCCTAGGCGTGGAGGTTTCCATCTCATGAGACAACATCTATGTTGGGAATCCAGACTTGCTAAACATGAAGGTTCTCTTGTGGGAAGCCGTACTTACTAAACGTGAAGCCCCCACTCTCATTTTTCATGTTCACTCGGTGCTAAGCTCCAACTCCCCTTTTAAACATCTTTAAGCCTTTATTTAACATTAGTTCAGAAAATAGGCTTTAGGGACTTAATCCCTCATATCATATAGCTCAAAGGTTTCTAGGATGAGAATGACCTTTCATCATAGAACCTACATTATGTGAGAATGACCTTTAACATAGTCATACCATATACATAACATAGTCTAGTTTAGAGTACAATTGAGGAGACCTTTCAAGAGACTCACTTTCACTAGATTATCATAAACCTTATTCATTCATTAATGTGTGTGTACATATGTGAGAAAGCCTTTCACATAAACACCTTTATGCAATACATATTCAAACCTTGCTAATCATACACTTTGCATGCATAATAAGATGTAAGGGTGCATATAAGAGTTAACCTTTCAATAGACACTAAAACACATCACATTCATAGCTATACATGTAGAGTGTGTGTGTGTACATATTGGTCCTCATAGTGATATAATAGCAACACCATTGATATTGAGTGCACTTCCGTTCAAGGGATCTCAACACATTCACAATGTCCCCAAATCATGAGCAATTCACATATAAAGCCTTTAGGGATTCTAGACCACACACCCACACTTCATCATAGGAGACAAGGACACATTCAACATTGAATAGGTACTCCTAACA